>CAUYON010067447.1:0-15613 GCA_963573935.1 Arctocebus calabarensis | reverse complement strand
TCTCTTCATTTCAGGTCAGTCCCGAAAGATGATTGCCATCATCTCACTTTAAGGAATACAAACAGGTGCTAGTTCCCCAAAGGTCCTTTTCCCTTTTATGGACCATGTCTACAACTAATTCATTTTTAAAAACGTCAGAATTTTACCTTTAATACAAGGAATAATAGCTCTCTGTTGAATAGCGGAAGGCTTCTCAAAACCGTAAGCATAGATGCCCCGAAGAAGAGACTCCTTTAAATTCATATCATCAAAGTTATCAACAATCTCATTCCAGTTGCTCTGTGATTTAAAAACGAAAAACAAGGTAATCAATGAGACGAACAAACTCACCTTTTCAGACCTTCCAAATCCACCCCCGACTCTTACCTCGATGACACCATCGGGGTCCATTCCCTCCGGGCCGCCATGTTCTCTGCCGACAAGAAAACCGCAGTTAGACCACGACCCCTTCCCGAACCGCCTTAACCGCACTTTAAAATGACTGGCAGCCCCTTAAACCTGTTTCGTCACGATACCCTGCTCCCTCCGAGTACACTTTCTAAGAGAAAAAACAATTGCGCGGAATAAAGAACATGCTGCTCGCCTACCCTTAAAGGCTGAGGCCCAGGAGAGACCCCAGGCCGCAGTGCCCGGCGCTCCCGTCTCGGCGGCCGAGTCTCGCGAGAGCCGCACGCGCCGACTCCGCCCCCAACACTGCGCAAGCCAAGTGATTGACGCGGCCCGGAGGCCCGGCGCCGGCGGTGCCAACGGTTCGACCCAGTCCCCACTTCCTTCGCGCCGCTGCCACCCATCCCCCCTCCGCTAAAGCTTAAGGTCCCAACTCGTGCTGTAGATCCAAAATAAAGCTTCGGCACCCCATTACCCTTCCCGAACGCAGACTGCGCCATGGCTTTTTCCTAAACGCTTCCCGTGTTCCACAGCAGGAAGAGGCCGATAGTCGCTATGCCTTTGGGGGAAATGCCACCCTGCAGCCTCTGTGTTTTCGCACCCAAGTCCTGTCTCCACACAATCTGGGGCCCTACCCACCATGGAAGCTTCTCGAAGGACACTGGGGTACTGTACCCCCAGGAAACGTCCATGAACCTAAAGTTTCTCGCCCCCGAAGTATCCAATACAATTTCCCCTCCGGTGCCACATGAGCTTCGCTACAGAACACCAGCACCGAAAGAGCGCCATACCTGTTATAATCCGCAGAGCCACCAGACATGATCCGAAAAACCACTCAGCGCCCGACTGAAAAGACAGCCGCTCCGCGCCACCGGTTTTTTATAGGCTCGTGGCCGGAACCCGTTTCTTGCGGAGGAATTTTCTCATCGCTCTTTGGTTAGCCACAAAATTACGATCCTGAGATCGTCACCTCAGGTAAAATCCTCAGCAAGGCGATAGAAGAATCTAATTTTGGTAATTTCCAGTTATAACAGGGTCGCTGGAAATCCTAGGATCCCGGAGGAAGTCTGGAACTCTTTTCCGTGCGGCGGAAGAATATTGTTGCGGCGGCGGCTAAACTCCGCGTCCGCGCCCGCGCCCGCGCCCGCCCTGCTCCTACGGGGTTTCCGCGCCCCGGCGCAGAGGCGGGCCGGGGAATCCTGGGTCGGACCGGGAGGCGGAAGCTCGGGGCGCGCCGCTCGCTGGCCGCTTCCTGCGGGCGAGCGGACCTAACAGGCGTCTGGCTGCCGACGCTCAGGCGCTGGAGGGGACCAGCCTAAACTGCTTGTTCCCGCTGCTGTTTAATTTGACAATAAAGAGCCACCGCCGGGCTTTAGCCGGATCGTTTAACATCCATTCACATGTAGGAAAATGTGAAACTCCTTGCTGGGGAAAATGTCGGCCAGCAATCGCAGAAAAGACCGTTTGCGGATACATTTAGTGAAGGGAGAAAAATGTGTAGTGTCATTTGCAAATGGCTCTGGAGTAGACAGTTCTGGTCTCATGTTGATTCTAGTCTTCTTTTTCGCTCTTTTAAGAAAGAAACCTAATAGTTTTAACCGAATAGGTATGAGGAATGCCTGATAAAATCAGCACAAACTTTTGCAAATGTATTCTTGCTAAGAAGCAATTTTCCTTGTAACGCGGGGATTTAAATGGATGGTTCTGGCCGATAACAGCTCATTACCGCTTTGGAATTAGAGGTTTTCATTCCAGTCCATATGGGTCATATATTTTTTAAAGACTTTGAGTCTTGATTGCCTGTATATAATGAAATGCTGATACTACTGAATGAAATTGAGAGACAATGCAATAAACTGCATCTTTCTTTAAATTCAACTAACCCCAACCCAGCTTCCTTGATAAAAATAAAAAACATTACATTTAATCATCTAATTTTGAAATACAATCGTACCCACAGTGCAAGATATCTCAGATTCTCAGGGAAACATTTTCTCATTAATTCAGAAGGCCAACCTAAAGTCTCATTCCTGGAAAATTTTTAGTTTTTTAAATTATAGAAAATATTTGGCTCAGGGCGGCGCCTGTGGCTCTGTAGGTAGGGCCGCCATTTACCGAGGGTGGCGGGTTCAAACCCGGCCCTGGCCAAACTAAAAAAAAAAAAAAAACAGCCGGGCGTTTTGGAGGGCGCCTGTAGTCCCAGCTATTCGGGAGGCTGAGGCAAGAGAATCGCTTAAGCCGAGGAGTTTGAGATTGCTGTGAGCTGTGGCGCCATGGCACTCTGCCCAGGGCGATAGCTTAGGCTCTGTCTCAAAAAAAAAAAAAAAGAAACAAAATATTTGGCTCTAAATACTATTTATTTTTTTATGAAAAAAATTATTTAGTCGGGCGCAGAGTCACGCCTGTAATCCTAGCACTTTGGAAGGCGGAGAGCAGTGGATTGCCTGAGCTCACAGGTTCTAGACCAGCCTGAGTCAGATCTAGACCCGCCTCTCTAAAAAAATAGGCGGGTGGGGCGGCGCCTGTGGCTCCTCGAGTAGGGCGCCGGACCCATATACCGAAGGTGGCGGGTTCAAACCCGGTCTCGGCGGAACAGAAAAATAGCCGGGCGTTGTGGGGGGTGCCTGTGGTCCCAGCTACTCAGGAGGCTGAGGCAAGAGAATCACCTAAGCCCAGGAGTTGGAGGTTGCTGTGAGCTGTGTGACGTCACGGCACTCTACTAAGAGCGATAAAGTGAGACTCTGTCTCTACAAAAAAAAAAAAATAGGCGGGTGTTGTGGCGGGCGCCTGTAGTCCAAGCTACTTGGGAGACTGAGGCAAAGAGAATCGGTTGACCCAAGAGTCCGAGGTTGCTATGAGCTATTTTGCCATGGCACTCTACCCAAGACATCAGAGTGAGACTCTGTCTCCAAAAAAAAAAAAAAAGTTATTTGAAAATTATTATTGTGCCTGGCTCGGCCCCTGTAGCTCAAGTAGCTGGAGCGCCAGCCACATACACGGAACTGGCGGGTTCGAATCCAGCCCAGACCTGCCACACAATGACAACTGCAACTAAAAAAATAGCCAGGTGTTTTGACGGGCGCCTGTAGTCCCAGCTACCTGGGAGGCTGAGGCAAGAGAATCGCTTAAGCCAAAGTTTGAGTTTGCTGTGAACTGTGACACCACAGCATTCTACCGAGGGTGACATAGTGAGACTCTGTCTCAAAAAAAATTATTATTGTGCCAAAGACTGTGACAAAAATTAAGAATGTCAAGATGACAATGTGGATCCAGCCCTCAGTCCAGTGATAATGCCCTTCATTTGTCCTTATGTAGTGTTGAAATCCAGATTTAAAGTGATAACACATTTTCTGAGAACCTTGGTTGTAAGAGATATTTATTGTCTCATCTAAAATCTAATAAAATATTCTGGATTTAAGAAATTAAAGAAAATGCTAAATCAGAAAAGTGACCTTTGGTCTCACTTGAGTCTTAGAGTGAAATCAATTGATCACAGGGTGAAATCAATCAGGAATTAACAGGTACTTCTTGTTGGGTGTTGTCTTTAGGTTAGGACTACCACTAGTTGCTGTGGAGAAGTTTTCAGAGTCTCTTAATAAAAAATAATCAAGGGCTGAATTCTATGGTTTCGGTTTTAGTGCTGAGGAAGTTTTCAGAGTCAAAATCCAGATCACACTACACATAACCGTACAATATATTTCTAATAAATGCTGTGCTTACTACAATTGCATGTGCTTACTAAATACTAAATAGCATTAATACTGACTAAATAAATTAAATATCAAAACATTAACTAGAGCATGCTGTTTTAAATTTAAGAAAAGTGTTTCCAGTTACCTGGAATCTGACTCAAACTCTACTATAAATGCTGCTTTGCAGTATAAACGGTGTGAGGCCGTTTACTGCAAATGATATTAAAAATCAGATTCTTTCCCTACGTGAACAAGCTACTGTAGTTTAGTTTTGCTTTTATAGCCCCAAGATAATGGTTCTAAACCCATCTAAGAGCCAGCGAAAATAAAGAATTTGTTCAAGTTTGCCAGTAATACATAGAAAAACAATAATAAAACCTTAAAAGAATATGCTTTGTGTTGGTAGTGACATTTTTCTACAGAAAGTACCTTACTTCTCATCATGGGGAAGGGGAAATTTGTGGGCTGCCTTGAGGTTCTTATATATCTTGATAATCTTGATCCATAAACATTTATTAGAGTATATATTTTAGATTTAATTATTACTTAACATTATCTTATTATTTAAGATACAGTATAATATATGCTGTCTCTACCTCTGTACCTCAATGTTTGAAAAAACCGCCTGGAGCTAAATAGGGAGAATAGTGCCACTCACCTCTTTTTTAATTGGTGGGGGAAATTAGAGGCTCAGTTCTGCTTGCGTGCAGCGTCCCATGAAGCAATTTGAAGGGTGGCACTCACTGCCCTCTTCTTCACAATAACTTATAAAACCACTTGCCTGATAAAGAGAAATAGATAAAGAAAGTAATTGAATTAATAAAATGATAAATAGATAAAGACATCAATAGAGTTGAAGAAAATGGAGAAAACTGAGACATGCCATGGAACGATTGTTGAAATATGTAAAGACAAGGTTTGAACCTATTACTCTGTTGTGTAACCAGGATAGGGAAGTTTTTCTACCGTTCTAGAGAAAAACTAACATAAAAGTACATTGCAAGTGGAGCCTGTGGCTCAGAGGAGTAGGGCGCCGACCCCATAGGCCGGAGGTGGTGGGTTCAAACCCAGCCCCCAGCCAAAAACTGCAAAAAAAAAAAAAAAAAGGACATTGCTATACTCCAATCAGGAGATCTGAAACTGTGGTCTGTGTAAAAATCTCTTGATCTTAAAGGCCAAGAAGCAATGATATGCATAAAGATCAAAGGGAAAATCTTACATGTACAGAAAGGTTGTGAGAATAAAACCATGAATGCCTAATGTTTGTCCTATTTACTGATTGTTAACAGTTTACCCCGTTTGTTCTATTTATCTGTGACTTTGTCTGAACCTTTTGAAAATCACATATGTAGTAAAGCTTCATTCCTAACCCTGCAGGAGGTTTCCCAAACATCTTTTAAACAAGATGCTCTCTTTCTGTAAAACTAGAAAGAAATACAAATTTACTATTGATACAAGAATATTATCTACAACAGGATCTATATACAGAATTTCACAAATGTCTTAACATCCTTTATGGTCTTTTATTTTTTAAATCTAAGCTCTAGTCAAGGATCACATAAAATTTAGTGGTCCTGTCTCTTCAGTCCCTTTTAATCTAGAAGAGTAGCCCCTACTAGTTTCCTGTCTTTTATAACATTGACACATACGAAGATTCCAAACCAGTTTGTTTTTGTTTCTGTGTTTTAGAATGTCCCACAATTGGAATTTCTATCATTGGTCCCTCATTATTAGATGTGTCAACTTTTTTTTTTTTTTTTTTTGTAGAGACAGAGTCTTACTTTATCACCCTCGGTAGAGTGCCGCGGCATCACACAGCTTACTCATGGCAACCTCCAACTCCTGGGCTCAAGCGAGTCTCCTGCCTCAGCCTCCCGAGTAGCTGGGACTACAGGTACCGGCCACAATGCCCAGCTATTTTTCTGTTTTTGCAATTCAGCCGAGACCAGGTTTGAACCCGCTACCTTCAGTATATGGGGCCTGCGCCCTACTCGATGAGCCACAGGTGATGCCCAAGTGTCAACATTTTGGGCAAGAGTACTACATGCAGGTGGTGAGGTGTCCTCAACCTGTCACATCAGGAGGCATATAATGTTAGATTTCTCATTACCCACATATGATTTTGATTCAAGTTAGTCCACAGATGACACACTGGGGAAGGGGGCTGCTTTAGGCCAAGTGTGGTGACTGATATCTGAGCACTTTGGGGAGTGGAGGTGAGAAGGATCTACCACATGAAGCCAAGAGTTGGAGATTACCGTGAGCTCTGACCGCGCCACTGCACTCCCGTTCCGGCCACAGAGTAAGACTTTGTTGGGGAGGTGGGAGAAGAAAGAAAACTGTTTTAAGCCTTTTGAAATTTTGTGCTATATTTGAAATGCTTTATTTGAACTGATAAAAACCATCAACAACAAACAAATAACTATTAAAGTGTATAGCATGGTGCAGGTGGCAGGCGTCCTCACAGGCATCAAGAAAAAAAGAACACAATTTGCAACTTGGATCCAACTGAGAAAGTAAAATGAGCACGTAAAAAACAAGTTAAAATGAACTTACGAGTTCAAGACCAGCCTGAGCAAGAGCAAGACGACCTTGTCTCTAAAAAAAAAATGAAAAACTGAGGCCAACAGGATCGCTTAAGTCCAAAAGTTGGAAGGTTCTATGATCTATGATGACGCCATGGCACTCTATCCAGGGCGACAACTTAAGACTCTGTCTCCAAAAAAAATAAAAATGTAAGAGGCTCAGACCCCCAAGTACTCTGGGAGGCTGAGGAGAGAAGATTGCTTGATCTCAGGAGTTTAAGATCACTCTGAGAAAGACCCAATCTCTACTAAAAATAGAAAAATTAGCTGGGTGTTGTGGGGGGCACCTGTAGTCCTATCTATTTGGGAGGCTGAGATGGGAGGATCACTTGAACCCAGAAGTTTGAGGTTGCTGTGAACTATGCTGGTTCCATAGCACTCTAGCCTGGGCAACAGAGTGAGGCTCTGTCACACACACACACACACACACTGTAAAACAATTGTCAGTCAGGTAATCAAAGATCAGAACATTTGTCAATACTCAGTGGAAAAACAGATACATTTCTATTTTATTGGTGGAAGTTTAAATTAAAGTAACATTTTAAAGGATTTTTTAGAATATTTTGACACTATGAAGAATTAAATGTACAACATGTCTTTTGACCCAACAATTTCAGTTAGGAATTTTTTTTCTGTGCAAAAACCTAGAACCCAGTCCCCCCAGGTCCCTCTGCCCTCACAATAAACCAGGACATTACTTTATGAATTAAGGTAAAATCTTAAGCCTCCCCCCTCAGCAACTGACTGGACCTCCTCTTGGCCAAGAGGCTCCCTAAAACTGAGTGGCCAAGAGAAAGGAGATCAGACACCCCTCATCATGCCCCTTCCCCTTCCTAGAGACGTCCTTTGTGACTCACTAATTGGCCTAAGGCTATGCAAGCCCTACCTACAGCTCCTCAATATACATAACAAACCACTTGGGTCAATCCAGTACTTGGTCTCTAATTAACAGACCCAGATGTCTTAAGCATTTCTTTTCACTGGCTATGCTTTTTTTAGACAGAACCTAACTCAGCTAATTGCCAGCTAAAGAATCTTTAAACTCATCTATAACCGGTAGGCTCCAGCTTGTAGATGTCCCGCCTTTGGGGGCCAAGCAAAAGTATATTTTCCACGTGCTGATTTATGACCTCACCTGTGATCCCTGTCTCCTGAAAATGTATAAAACCAAACTGTAAAACACAACCTTGAGTCCATGTGCTCAAGGCTTCTTGAGTGTGGCTCCAGGTGGTGGTCCTCAAATTTGGCTAAGAATAAAGCTCCTTAGATGATTTTACAGATGATGGCTTCTTTGCCGTTGACAATTTCAATAGCAAAAAACTAGAAACAACTAAATGTTTATGAAAAGAAGGCCGGTTGATAACACGTATGTCATGTGTATTAGTCATAACAATGAGGTCCACTTCCACTTCAGGAAACGTGTAGTAGATAGACTTTTCCCAATTTCCCCTTCTAAGTACAACTAAAACTCTGGACATTAAACATAAAGCAAACACAAGAAGTCCCTGAGAGATGGAGAAAAGCAGTCTGACTAGCTAGGAGCCTCTGGGTTTTATTTTGCTTCACACATCCCAGATTAAAAATGAAGAAGCAAGGAACCTGAAAAAGGCAATAGGCACAGACTAGAAAAAGACCCGACAAAAGTCTGCTTTCTCTACCCAAAAAACTAGGAAAGAGGGTGGCGCCTGTGGCTCAAAGGAGTAAGGCACCGGCTACATATACCAAGGTGGTGGGTTCGGCCCTGGCCAAAAACTGCAAAAAAAAAAAAAAAAAAAAACCCAAAACAAAACTAGGAAAGAGGCATCCTACCAAGATAGAAAAATTTTAGACAATAATTGAATTATTTCAGCTACACACCACAGAAGAAACCGAGGTTCTACTCACACCCATACATACCTGCAAAAGCCAAGTGGGGAGCCTAGAATTCAGTCCTCAGTGGGCAGTAATGAAGCATCCTGACATCCTCCCCCCAAGGCCACCTCCATGTTATCAGAGGAGGCCACAGGGAACCTAGGCTTCCAGGCCTACCTGCTGGGAACAAAGATGTTCCTTTCCCCCTGGGGTGGGATCAGAGACAGCCTGGTAGAAAATCTGGACTTTAACCATCACACAGTGCCAATGAGGCCACCCTATCACCATGACAGTGGAGACCATATAGGGAGCAGGCACTCCCAGACCCTGCCCAGCAGTGACAAGGAGCCCCCACCCCTTCTAGTGTAAGTGGGAAACCTGGCAGTGGAGAGGCAGTGCTCCCTTCCCCTGCCAGAGTGGCATCAGAGAAAGCCAGCTGAAATGGAAGATTTAAGTGAAACCTAATAAGCGTATAAAAAAAGTTGACATTACTAATCAATAGAGGAACGCAGGCCAGGCGCAGTGGCTCACGCCTGTAATCCCAGCACTCTGGGACACTGAGTAGGGTGGATCACCTGAGCTCACAGGTTCGAGAGCAATCTGAGCCAGAGCGAGACCTTATTTCAAACAATAGCCAGGCGTTTGTGATGGCTGCCTGTAGTCCCAGCTATTCGGGAGGCTGAGGCAAGAGAATCACTGGAGCCCAAGAGTTTGAGGTTGCTGTGAGCTATGACACCATAGCATAGGGCAATACCAAGGGCAATAAAGTGAGACTTTGTCTCAAAAAAAAAAAAAAAAAGCACTTTAGGGTCTAAACTCTGTCTCTAAAGAAAAAAACACAGAAAATTACTTATGCAAAGAATCATGACGATCTCAAAAAATATAACAGGTGACAGCTCTGAAATGGTAGAAATGATAGAATTATCGGTCAAGATTGAAAGCAGCCATGACAAAAAATACTTCAATGACCAATTATGAACATACTTGAAAGAAATAGAAAAACAAAAAGGAAAAATCAATACATTTCACTCATCCTCAAAATTAAAAACCTTTTAGCTGGGCATGGTGGTGCATGCCTGTAGTCCCAGCTTCTCAGGAGGCTGAGGCAAGAGGATTACTTGACTCAGGATTTTGAGGTTTCTGTGAGCTAAGATGACTCCACTGCACTCTACCCAGGGTGACATAGTGGGACTTTGTTTCAAAACAAGAAAACAATTAAAAAGCTTTGCTCGCTTTTTATTTTTTATGTATTTTTTATTTTTTTGCAATGCAGGTAGAATATTTTGAGACGGGGACACACAGAGGAGGAACATGTACCCATGGTGTGTGAATTTGTGTATATGGGGGTGAGACTGAAGATACTTCATGTGCTCGGCACCTGTGGCTCAAGCAGCTAAGGCGCCAGCCACATCCACCTGAGCTGGTGGGTTCAAATCCAGCCCGGGGCCAACCCAACAATGACGGCTGCAACCAAAAAATGGCCGGGCATTGTGGCGGGAGCCTGTGGTCCCAGCTACTTGAGAGGCGGAGGCAGGAGACTCGCTTGAGCCCAGGAGTTGGAGTTTGCTGTGAGCTGTGATGCCACAGCACTCTATCCAGGGCAACAGCTAGAGGCTCTGTCTCTAAATAAATAAACAAACAAACAAACAAATAAATAAATAAAATGAAGATACTGAATGGTCACTTGTGGAATTCAAGTTTCTGTCTGTGCAGATGAAGGGGAGCTGAGAGCCAGGTTACCTGGTCACTGCAGAGCCAGGACTTTTTCAGCTGGTCACATCTGCATGGGGAGCTGCGGATAGGCAAGGAATCCCGGCACTGGGGGCAGAGCCTGGGGCTATGTGGGGCACAGGCAGCATGAACCGGAGAAGCCAGTGTTCTGCTGGCTGGCACATTCCATCTGCTTTTTCAAGGACAGAGCACCAGCAGGCTGGAGGAATGCTGTCTGGGGAGGCTAACAATGGCCCCAGAGGGCACAGGACTGTGGCTGAGACAGGTTCTGAGCTTCAGGGAATGCTGAGCTGCTCTGAGCCACAGACTAGGATGCTAGGGAGACTGCGCGCCCATAGTGAGGTGGGCCCTGACCAGTCCCAGCAGCACCGCCTGGCTGCCTGGGACTTACTGATGCTCTCGGGGTGCCCGCAGACACAGCCACTGTGTCCACAGAGTTCCAGGTGGGAAGCACATGTGTTTGCTCTGTCAGCTGCCCTGAGTGCCTGGGACCTTGTACCCTGCAGCGCTCCCAGCGTGCAGAGGAGGTGGCTTCCCCCATGAACTGTCGGGCTCTGCTGGCACCCAGCAACGTCAGAGTGGTCAGGTCACTCTGGGCTCTAGCGGTACCCAGAGATGTCAGAGTGGTCAAGTCACTCTACTCTTTTGCCTCCGTTTTTGTACCTCAAGGAAACCTTCTGGAGCTGCAGGAAAATCTGCTGCTTCTCCTTCTGCACTGTCCAAAGCTCTCCCGCAACTCGAGCATTTGTTCCTCCGTCTTGTCAGTGACATCTGCTCTTCCGTCTCTCCTTTCTTTCTTTCTCTCTCTTTTTTTTTTTTTGAGACAGAGCCTCAAGCTGTCACCCTGGATAGAGTGCTGTGGCATTATAGCTCACAGCAACCTCTAATTCCTGGGCTCAAGCGAGTCTCCTACCCCTGCCTCCCAGGTAGCTAGGACTACAGGTGCCCGCCACAACGCCGGGCCATTTTTTGGTTGCAGCCGTCATTGTTGTTTGGCGGGCCAGGGTTGGATTCGAATCTGCCAGCTCAGGTGTACGTGGCTGGTGCCTTAGCCCATTGAGCCACAGGCGCTGAGCCTCGTTACTTTATTTGTCCTGCTCGTCCTCCGTCTTCTGTTCCATTGTCTTGTCCACCTCTTCTTCCCACCACTGAGGATGTGTTCCCTGCCAAGCACAGGGAGGCCTGTGGGGAGGCCAGTGGTCCTAGGGGACACTGCTCGTCAGGTAGATGCCCAGCCTTGAGACAGCTGGCTTGCTGGTCACAGGGACACCAGGGTACCCTGCTGCCAGCACAGCTGGCAGCCACTGGCTCCTCCAAGTACATAGAAAAACCTTGACTATTGACAGATCCCGTTAAAATAAGGATGAAAAGACAAGCTACAGTGTGAGAAAATATTTGCAAGCCATGTATCTGAAGTACACACTGTTATCTGGAATATATAAAAACTCTGCAACAACTCAATGGTAAAAAAAAAAAAAATCCTAATACAACATGGCAAAAGACACGTCACTGAAAAAGATACACAGATACACCCCCCCCCCAAATTAGTGACAATAACAAATTCTGGCAAGAATTCAGAGAACTGTATCTCTAGTTCATTGCTGGACGGAGTGTAAAATGGTGTAGCCATCCTGGAAAACAGCTGGGCAGTTTCTTAAAAAGCTAAACGCAGAAGCACCATACTAGACAATCCAGCAATTTCACTGTTGGGCATTTAGCTGAGAGAAATGAAAATTTATGTTCTCACAAACATTTGTTTGTGAATATTTATAACAACTTTATTTATTTATTAAACAGCTAGGAACTAAAAGCAATCCAGATGTCTTCCAATAAGTGAATGGTTACCCTGAGTTCCACTCATACCGTGGAAAACTACTCATTAATGAAAAGGAAAGACCTGTTTATTGTTGCATGCAACAACCTGAGTGAATCTCCAGACTCTTATGCTGAGTGAAAAAAGTCCATCCCCAAAGGTTACATACTGCATGATTCCACTTATGCTGTGTACCAGTTTGAAATGACAAAATTATAGACAAGGAAAACACATGAGTGATTGTCAGGGGCTCAGGAGTGGGTAGAGGCAGGAGAGAAGCGAATGTGACTATCAAGGATTTCTATGTGTACACTGTTATCCTGTCCTATGATTTTGCTAGATGTTACCATTGGTAGCAAGGGTCAGACTTTTCTTCTGCTGCACAATGGGAGAAGAATTGTCTTGGGCCACACATTTTACACAAACAGGAAAGCGGATGAGCAAAAGAAAAGGTCTGTGCATAATTTTCATGATATCTGATGCCACAGATGAGCAGAACAGTTCTCACAAATCCACGTGTGACCTGTGGGCCACAGTTGAACACTCATGATAGAATCTCTCTGCATTCTTTCTTGTGACTGTATTCAAATCTACGATTATCTTAAAATATACGGTTTAATTGTAAAGAGAGAGAATGATTGCTGAATGTAACATAACCTCCTGGATTGAATCCTGGTGCAATAAAACGACATTACTGAAAAATAACAATAATAAAAAACAATAACAATGAGGTCCCTAGATCTTATTCATTTTCTACACCTGTGTGTATCAATATGGAAAAATGTATAAGATATATAGTAATTTTTTTTGTTTTCTTTCTTTTTATTACAATTTAAAACTTATGAATTATTTATTTCTGGAATATTCCATTTAATATTGTCAAACCACAGATGACCACGGTAACTGGAAATGGAAAGTGAAACAACAGGTAAGGAGGTGCTACTGTATTCTCAGACCAATGGAATTTGAATAGGAGAGAAAGAGTAATGGGTTTCAAGCAAGCCGAAAACCTAGCAAGGCAAATACTATTAGACATTAAGTTTTGCGACTAATCTTTGGTTTGATGCTGCCTTTTAGACTCACTGGGACAGTGGTCCCCCTCTGTGTCTCTTCTGGGTGGGGTTGGACTCCCGAGCTTCCGGGCAGCAGCTGTCTGGCCTGGTGACTCCTCTCCTGCCTTCACTTTGAGTCTGAGGAGGCAGCCCTGATGACGTCTCTGGGACCATTCTTCCTTTGTCTTGAAGAATAGTGTACATTTGCCACTGAGTAACTGTCTGATGGGGTCCTGTAAAATCTGAGAAGTCCAATGTCCTTCCTTCATTCTGTCCTATCTCTGTCTCCCTCATTTTAAATTGACAGGGTTTCTGCTGGGGCAGCTGATTAGGTGAGTGGTTCCCATCCATACTAACCATTTTAGCAAATGGTTGTTTGGCCATATCCTAAGTGCTCTTCAGAACAAACTTTGGTATTTTTTGCAATGTGAATAGGCTGAGAATTTTCCAAATCTTTTAGTTCTGGCTCCCTTTGGCTTAACTATTCCTTTTTCAATTTAATTCTTTCTTTCTTTCTTTCTTTTTTTTTTTCTTGAGATAAAGTCTCACTATGTCACCTTCGGCAGAGTGCTATAGCATCACAGTTCACAGCAACCTCCAACTCTTGGGCTCAAGCAATTTTCTTGCCTCAGCCTCCCAAGTAGCTGGGACCACAAGCGCCCACCCCAATGCCTGGCTACTTTTTTGGTTGTAGTTGTCATTATTGTTTGGCAGGCCCAAGCTGGATTCGAACAGCCAGCTGCGGTGCCTGTGGCTGGCGCCCTAGCCACTGAGCTTCAGGCACCGAGTCCAATTTAATTCTTTCTTCTTGCATTTTATTGAAAATAGTCAGGAGGAGTCAAACTATTACTTCAATGCTTTGCTTTGAAATCTGCTCAGCTAAATATCCAGTTTCATTGTTCACAACTTCTACCTTCCGCAAAGCACCAGAACACACTACATTGCCAATGTCTGTTCCTTGAAGCACAAGCTTCAGCCTTCTGCTGGGGGGTGGTGAGGGGTGGTCTGCTCCCCAGCCTGTGGGAATGGCCACCCACGAGCTGTGACCATTTATGAGAAATAAAGCTTTCCTTTCCAAATAATAATAAAAAAAAAGGCCAGGCACAGTGGCTCACGGTTTTTAATCTTAGCCCTTTGGAAGGCTGAGGTGGGAGGATTTCTGGAGGCTAAGAGTTGGAGACCAGATTTTGCAAACAGCCAGAACTTATTTCTCCCAAAACAAAAGAAAAATGAGCAAGGCATGATGTTATGTGCTTGTAGTCCCACATACTCGGGACGCTGAGGCAGGAGGGTCACGTGAGGAGTTTGAGGTTGCTGTGAGCTCTGACACTGCTGCACTCTAACCTGGGCAACAGAGTGAGACGCAGTCTCAAAGGAACAAACAAAAACCAACACAATTCAGCTGAGTTTTTGCTACTTTATAACAAGGAATGCCTTTTCTCCATTGTTCAATATGATGTTCCTCATTTCCATCTGAGACCTCACCAGAACAGCCTTTACTGTCCATATTTCTAGTAACATTCTGTTGATAATCTTTTATGTATTTTCTAAGAAGATATAAGGAAGCCTCTCTAGCTTTCCTCTTTTCTCTGTCTGAACCCTTACCAGAATAATCACCCTCAATGCCCATATATCTAGCATGCTCTTTATAACTCCAGCTTCACTACATTATCTGGTTCCAAAGCCCCTTCCACATTTTTAGGTATTTGTTACAGTAACACATTACTATCTGGACCCCAATCTGTATTGTCTGAGTTCTCCAGAGAAACAGAACCCATACGAATTGAATAAGAAATTGGCTCACATGGTTCTGGAGGTTGAGAAGCCCCATAATCTGGAGTCAGCAAGCTGGAAGATATATAGTAAAGTTATATATATATATATTTTTTAAAACCAGGGCTGGGTTTGAACCTGCCACCTCTGGCATATGGGGCCATCGCCCTACTCCTTTGAGCCACAGGCGCCACCCGATATATAGTAAAGTTTTATAACCTGAAAGAACATTATATTTAGTGTTTGTTAAAAATGAATGGACGTATGCATAGGTTTATGCAGAGAACCATATATTATATGTAATTGTCTCTGTCAAACATTTCTAGAAGGAAATGGGGATTTCCTTTAAAGGGAATACAAATGGGAAAGAGAGACACACTAGTTTAGTTTGTGTCTTTTTGCACCATAAGCATATGTTACATTTATACCTTTTAAAATAAGAATTATAATTCTTCAAGTTCAAGCAAATCTACCTATATCTTACTTAGTACAAAAGCTGTGTTAGGGCATGATTTTATTTTTATTACTAGAGTATTTCCTTTATGAAATGAAAAATAATAGATTTACTTAAAAATAATTTATCATGTGATTTTTTTTTTTTTTTGAGACAGAGCCTCAAGTTGTCACCCTGGATAGAGTGCTGTGGCATCACAGCTCACAGCAACCTCCAATTCCTGGGCTCAAGCGAGTCTCTTGCCTCTGCCTCCCAAGTAGCTGGGACTACAGGCG
>CAUYON010067445.1:0-12177 GCA_963573935.1 Arctocebus calabarensis | reverse complement strand
GTGGCTCAGCGGGCTAAGGCGCCGGCCACATACACCTGAGCTGGCAGGTTCGAATCCAACCCGGCCCACCAAACAGCAATGGCGGCTGCAACCAAAAAATGGCCGGGCGTTGTGGCGGGCACCTGCAGTCCCAGCTACTTGGGAGGCAGAGGCAGGAGAATCGCTTGAGCCCAGGAATTGGAGGTTGCTGTGAGCTGTGATGCCACAGCACTCTATCCAGGGGGACAGCTTGAGGCTCTGTCTCAAAAAAAAAAAAAAAAGAAGACGAGACAGAGGAAAGAAAAAGACCATAACAGAGTATATCACCAAATTACCTGCTGTCTGTCAGGTAGGAAAACGTATAATGCTGAAGAGTAAAACTGACAAAAATCTTATCTAAGGGTGGCATATTGTGATTATTTAGCATTTAACTAATCTCTGGGCAGTGGTTATTTTGCATTTTGGGATTGCCAGAATCTTATTCCCCTTCCTAACAGATTCTGATTTCTTTTTGGTGAATGATTCTCCCCTACTTGACTGTGGTTTTGGATAGAGAGTGAATTCAGGCTCTTGCCACCTCATTTCAGAAGCAGAAGGGCCAGATCCTTTGGCCCAGGGCGGTCAGAGGTAGGAAGGCAGGTGCCATAAGCGTGGCCAAGTAGAGACTGTCTTTTTGAGCTTAGAATCTTGAGTGAGTGAAACAAGGGCAGGAGAAGAGTTTGCATTTCATTCATTTTGGAGGAGACTGCTGGGCAGGTCTGATCCGTTCTGGGGCTATTGCTGTGGTTCTTTGCTTTCTGCTCATTCCCAGATCTGTGGCTTCCTGTTCTTCCATGAGCCCCCTATTATGTCTTCATGTTCATTGCAGTGCTATTCATGACCACCAAGAAGTAGAAGCAACCTAAATGTTCATCAGTGAATGAATGCAGAAAACATTGTATATCCGATACATATGATGGAATATTACTCAGCCCTACAGAGAAGGAAATTCTGCCATATGCAACAACATGGATGAACCTGGAGGATATATACTAAGGGAAATAATCCAGGCATGGAAAGATAAATATTGTATGATTCCACTTACATGGGGTATCTAGAAATGCCAACTCAAACAAGCAGAGAGAAGGATGGTGGTTGCCAGGTGATGGGGTAGGAGGAAATGAATGATTGCTATTCAACAGGTACAAAATTTCAGTTATGCAATATTAATAAATTCTAGACATTATAGTACAGCATTATACCTATGCAATAATACTGTATTATACACTAAAAAATTGGCTAAAAGTGTAGCTCTCATGTTAGATGTTTTTGCTATCATTAAGAAAACCCCACAAAACAAAGAGGATAAAGAATGTCCAGACAAGGCTCTGTAGAGATTTGCAGGATATATCTTAAAAAAACCAAATCCTTTTATTTATGCCAGTTGGAGAGGGTTTCTGTTGCTAGCGACCCAAGGACGTGCATTGACCAGCCAATTGGTCCTTGGCCCTTGTTATAGGAACACTTCATAATTGATAGAACTTTACTTTGAACAAGTATAGCCACAGACACCATTTTATCCTAATACTCATCATCACCCATGTGAAGCAGCCGGAGCTGATATTATCAGCTCATTTTACAGATGAGAAGTTCAGAGCCCAGGGAAACAAGCAACGTGCCTGTGATTATCTACTGTTTGGGAAGTAAAGAACTCACAAAGATAATTCCTTTAAATCCCTCTGCTTTACAGGTGAGAGAAATGAGCCCAGAGCTGTTAAATGAAGTGTTTAAGGTCACACATGGTATCAGAGCTAGAATACAAATCCAGCTTTTATAACTTGAAATCGAATGCAATTTGTTGCGTAATTGAGAATTGGCTCCAGAAGCCATAATAACAGTAGTTTGTGGTTGACGTCATGTCTGTGTGTTGTGTGAACACAAAAGCTACCGGATGTCATTTTTTCCTCCTTGATTTGTACACCATCAGGGGCCAAGAATTCTCAAACCCTGTGTATAACACCTAGAACATCCCAGGTACTCAAGTTGTCAAACTAGAAGAGAGAGAGATTTGAATATTTTTTCCAACCGGCTAATCATGAGCACATTTTCCCCATCTCTGAGCTTTTTTTCTCCCCTCAACCACTATACTCCAACTGCCCCAACTTCAATTTTCTTTAAGAGCCTCAGAAATAATCCTAAGAGGGAGGCATAGGGTATTAAGAGTGGTGAGAATGAAGGTACTTACCAGAATCCCCCCTGCAGGGATAAAACATTGAAATGTGCAGAAAGCATGACTCATCAATGTGCAGATAAGGCTGGTTCCGCCAAGCGGCAATGATGACAAAAGCAGAACAGCCAGGAAGGCCAGCAGGTAGGCAATCTCGTGGCTGGGCCATATGAGGTGGGGAGAGAGCAATGAGCTATCTTGCTTGGGAAAGTTCCAGAATGTCCTGAACACCTGAGCACTGAAGGCTGCCTCCTCTTTAAAAGTTATGTCTTCTTGAACACTCTGCATCATGGATCTAAGAGGCCAGGTCACAGTGTGTATGGCATTAGAGTATCACTCTGCTTTTTTCTGCAGCGGACACTGGGTGAGGAGAAGCTGCAGGAGACCTGGAGCTGCAGGACTTTGTCCAAGGTTTTGCTGGTGAAGGTCAACCATATACCTGACAGCTGATTTCTTTCTGTTTTTAAATTTTATTTATTTATTTATTATTAATTTTTAATTTAAATCATAACTATATACATTTATGGGGTACAATGTGATGATTTGATATACAACATGAAATCCTTTCATCAAACGGATTAACATCACCATCACTTCACTTGCTTATTTTTTGTGGTAAGACATCTAAAATTTACTCTTAGTTATTTTGAAATCTACACTTGTGATGTGCACGTTGGGCGAGATCCCAGCAAATGTCCTCCCTCCTCCCACCAATAACCCTCCCCCTTTCCCTTCCCCTCTCGCTCCTCACTCCTCCCCCTTGCTAGACTATATCTATGTTTTTTCATTTGTATGAGTGTGTAAGTGTTTATATATTGGTTTCATAACAGTAATGAGTACATTGGATGCTTTTTCTTTCTATTCTTGAGATACTTTACCAACTTTCTATTCTTGAGATACTTTACCAGGAAGAATGTGTTCCAACTCCATCCAGGTAAACATAAACAATGTAAAGTCTCCATCGTTTTATGGCTGAATATACCACAATTTGTTAAAATCATTTTACCACAGGACATTTACACCACAATGTTTATTATACTCCAATTCACAATTGACAGGTAATTTCTAAAGCCAGCAGGTCACTGGAGCCTTCTTAAATAATACATGTGAGGATTTCCTAAGTTGACAACTTCCTATTCTGAAAACAAACACTATGATCTGTCAACATAGTAAGATTTCAAACTAGATCATAGTTTATTTCATAGATCATAGTTGACAGAGCCCAGTAGAACTGGGTATAAGAGACCTATGTGCCCTTGGCTATGTCATTTTTTGTCTCTGCGTCACAGTTTGCTACATGTAAACTGGAGGTAAAAATAGAAGCTACCTGATAGGGTTACTGTTGGGATAAAAGGAATCAGCGTTTCCTGAAGTTTTGTTATTTCAGTAAAACGCGCGTGATTCCAGTCACTTGTACCGCTCTTTACATGATGCCATTGTTTAAACTGATTCATGTAAAAGTACCTCAATTAAAAAAAACTAAATATTTAAAATTTATTAAAACATTACTCCAAACATGCAAACTAGTTTTTCCTTGCTCTATAAGGAAGGAAACCATTAAAAAAATTATGGGGCAGGAGGAAGCCAATTTCATTAAGATTCTGGATAGTGCCATAGGCTGCCAAAGCTCTGAAAGTAAGGCTGGCTCATTCTTTGTTGAAAGGAAGAATTAGAAAGCGTTAGAGAGGCGTTAAAGACATGCTAGCACCCCCTTGAGACTTTCCCTTGATGTAATTAGACTGATGGGAAAGGGATGAACTCTCACCGTGCGCTTCGATATTGATATTACATAGTATTGGGCCTGAGAACCCCTAACACGATCTTGTTTGTGGTCTCCATTGACCATATTGGGGAAAACACTGCAATGTTGCATTGCACACGGCTCAGCCCACTGGACACGGTTAGTGTATTTATTCTCTTTCCTGTCCCCCTTTGCTGCTGCTTTTTGAGGGACTGCTGGAGATTTAAGTTGTAACAACTCCCCTGATGACTACGTTAAAAAAAACAAACAAAAAACAATTCAACTGCTAGGGCTGGTTTGGGTTGTAGAGGGTGGATGGGAAATTTGCTCTCAGTTTAATATGCAGGTCAGCACCCATCTGTTATAGTTTTTTTCTTAGTCTAAATGAGGCATTAGCAGTCAAAATGGATTAGAGCAGGAATGAGAAAAAAGTAAAATTTTTGAGGACTTCTCACGTTTTTGATTCTTTGCATACATTGTATAATTTATTTCTCACAAGCTTTCATAATGGAAAGCATTGCCCTCATCTTAGAGGTTATACTAATAGAATTAATTATGGAAAGCTTGCTTTGTGATAGGAACTCTGGTAATAACTGTTCTGTTAACAGAATGCTTTTGTTTCTAAAGCAGAAAAAAAAATCCAAAATACCAATACGAATGATAAGACCTCCCAGGATCTATCTCTTGACTACTTCTTATTCTGCCCTTCCCTTTGCTCAGTACATCCAGACACACTGGCCTTTTATTTTTCTCCATGAACATGGCAAATTCTGCCTTGTCTCAGGGCCTTTGCACTTGCTGTTCCCCCTGCTAAACCATGGTTTAAGACTCTGCTTAAACTTCTTTGTCTGTGTCCAAAGCAGCTCTATGTTTGATATAATTCTATTTTAATCATCCATTTATCATCTATTTCTTCCTACTTTAATGCGAACTTAATGACAACAGGGGACCTTGACTATCTTATAAACCACCAGAACATGCACGACTTATATGGAAGGTCCTTGGTAACTATTCATTAAATGTATTACTTTTATTATTTTATTCCTCCACCCTGACAAGTAGCTGAAACTGTCTTCTCCATTTTTACAAATTAAAAAACAGCACCCTGGAGAGTTTATAAGTAACTTACCTTAGGTTACAGCTTGTAAATGATAGATCAAGATTTAAACCTGGATAGCCTGACCCCAGAGCCATTCTACTGAGGTCTCAAAAGTGAAGTTGCATGTTTAAGGTCACCTAGATCCTAAGCATTCCAGGCCAGATCTGTCTGGTGCAAAAGCCAGCAGATCATATTGTTTCTTGGAAGAAGAGAATTTGGGACTTCAGAGCACTGATTGCCTAAATGCTTGAGGTCATTTTGTGCCCATGTTGGTCAATGGAGAGGTGATTGACCTCAACCATTAGTCACATCTCATAGATTTTTGGTGAAAAAAGTGCACAAGGCAAGTGCAATAATTAATGAGTGTGGTGGTCCCATAGCCAGCCCCAGAGAGTCAGTCCTCAGACTGACTCTGTTCATGTTTCTGTCAATAGAGGTTCAGTTGACTTGTAATATCCACCTTGCTTGTTCTCAACTGCCAACTGTGGGCCATGCTGCGGCACCAACCTACAAATGTTAGTTTTCCTTCTTCCGTTCTAATATATCCTGCAAAATGTAACTTATAACAGTATCTAACTTATGAGTTTGTTGTAGAAATGAATTATTAAATGAAACATCAGTTCAGTCAATGTGTTCCTCCTGTTCCACAGCAAAGCACAAAGGGCTCTTCACAATTTGGGCTTACTCCATTCTTTTATATCTCTGTCCTTATCCCTGACAGAAATGGCCCAGTTCTTTGGCAACATTTAGGGGCTCAAATAAACATAGTTAGATTCGAATCTCAGAACTCTTGCTTACTAACAGCATGGAGTTGGCCATGCAATTTAACATCTTTAAACCTCAGTTTCCTCATTGATAGAAACAAGGGCAGTATTCCTTAACCTTGCAAAATTATGAGGATACATTAAATTGTGCACACAGTATTTGTCGATTGATGATCATTTCATCTCAACATTCCTTTGAGATGGATTATCATGTGCATTTTAAGGATGAGGAAACAGAGGTTTGAAGAGAATACGTCTAAGTACTTGTTTGAGGTTCATGGTTAATAAGTGATGAAATCAGATTTGAATGTAGTCAGTTTGACCCAAGATCCTGTCTCACCAATGTCCAAAGAGGTAAAATGTCATCAACCTTTGGGTTTTAATTTTTTTCTCCTACTCTATTACGTATTTGTAAAAGGGAGTTAATAATAGTGTTTACCTTATGGGTTTGTTGCAGGGATGAAATATCAACTCTAAAAAGCTTAGTATGTTATTTGGAACATAGCAAGTGCATGCACAATGATTCCTATTATTGTTGTTAGTAATGAAATTATTATGTTTGACTGTATCAGGGTGCATTTGGCTGCAAATAGCAGAAAACCTGATTCAAATGGGTAAAACAAAGGGAATTTATCTCTCATATGACAAGATGTCTTGAGACAGAGCTTGCCCAGGCTATTACATCAGTGTTTGAGTGACAGTGGGTAGTGATTTCCTAAGTTTCAGATTTTGTTTTTGTCTGTGAAATGGAGATACCATTGACTAATTTTCAATATTATAGTGAGATTACATAGAATAATATAAAATACTGTATATCATAGCAGCTAATTGATCTTTATCCCAAGTCTCAATCACCACAGAATAGTAAAATGGTACTGGATATTTAAACATTGAATTGAAGGACCTGACCGTAATTTGTTGGCTGTGAGTCTTTGTGGTTAACTTGCTTAATTTTAATTCCTCTTGGAATGTCAGTAATAGTCGGGCTAACTATAATAATACTTGTAACCTCTAATTTGTGCTTGCTAAATGACAGGTGTCATAATTGTTACTTTGTCTGTGTTAGCCAATTGAATTCTTATGACAACACTTATCACCCAGGCATTGGGTCCATTTTACTGGTAAGGGTTAGTTAAGTACCTTGACAAGATCAAATAACTAGTTAAGTGGTGAAGCCAAGAATTAAACCCTGACTTGTCTGTACTAAAAGCCCCACACTTTTAATGCTTACACCATGTGCATCTATTTCCTGTTAGGCATCCCACCTCCTTCACCCGTAAATGGGCATAACAAGATCTTTCCTTGCCTACTTCATAGGGTTTGGGAGAGAAACAGATAATATTGAGTGTGAGAAATCCCAATGAAAACTCTGAATTACAAAGGATCCCTCTTGTTAGTATGGATGGCAATTGGTGCTAGACACGAGAAGCACAGTCCAGGACCTTCGGGTTGTAGCCCTGGATGGGGAATGCCCACCGTCTCCCTCTTCCTTAAGGACTCTGAATCCTTAGTCTCCTCTCCCTCTCCACATCACCACACTGAGGGATTCATATGCCTTGTTCTGTTTCATGTGCCCTGGGGCTCTAGCTCTTCCTCCAAGGGAACTAGATATTATGATAAATTAATCAGTGCCATGGGGCTAATGAGAGAATAATAGAAAAGGTGCTGGAGGCACTACCATCTCTCCCCATCCCCAATGCCGTTCTTATTTCTCCACCCCTCAAGATGTCCACTTTGCTAATAGCTTTTGGAAAAAAGTGCCCTCTGTTCTCTCAGCTCACCTTCCTCTATTGCAGTGGCTCTCAACCAGGAGAAATTTTGCTCCCCAAGGGATAATGTCTGGAGATATTTTTGGTCACTATAGCTGGGAGATGGCCTCTAGTGGTCAGAGAAAAGGCATTCTGCTCAGCATCCTACAAGGCACAGGACACTCTCCTTCCATCCCTACACTCATGATAGAGAAATGTCTGGACCATAATGTCCATAGTGCTAGGGAGAGAGGGGGAAACTCTATTATCATATTCCTTTTTTTTTTTTTTTTTGAGACAGAGTCTCATTCTGTCGCTCTGGATAGAATGTCATGGTGTCACAGTTCATAGCAACCTCCAATTCCTGGGCTCAAGTATCCTATCATCTTAGCCTTCCCAGTAGCTGGGGCTACAGGCACCCTCTGCAACAACTGGCTAGTTTTTCTATTTTTAGTAGAGATCGGGACTCACTCTTTCTCAGGCTGGTCTCAAGCTCTGGAGCTTACGTGATCCACCTGCCCCTGCCTCCCAGAGTAGGAGGATTACAGGCACAAGCCACTGTGCCTCGTCTATCATATTCCTTAAGGATTTTGCATTATGAAGGTGAAGTCAGTGGGACAAGAGTAGTCAAGGGTGGTTTTAGTTTCATGTTTTAAAAAGTTTCATGGGCCACAGTTTCCATTTGCCCAGCATTCAAGGTTGTCTTTTGCTAATTCCCCCTTGGCATAAGAATGAATATAGAGTATCTTACTCATACCTCTGGTTTTGGTCAGAAGGGAAGAAAAGACCCACATGGGACCACTCAGAGCTCTTCCTGGGGATGTTTTTTCACATGGAAGGCTGAGAAGAAAAATTCTTTTTCTTCCTTAGGGTTATGGGGATGAAAACTCGGAACTACAGGTAGGAGAAGAGACTTAGCCAGGAGGTTGTTAAATTGGTGCAGAAAGGGGCAACACACGTGAGACAGGGATGCTATCTTAGTCTGTCTCATGTTGCTGTAACAAAAACAATGAAATTTATTTCTTACTGTAAGTCCAATATCGAGGACTGTCAGCGGCTGGTGAGGATCTTCATTCTGTGTCATTTCGTGGTGGAAGGCGAGAGTGTGGGAGAAAACGAGAAAGTGAGAGGAAGCTCAACTCAAGTTTTATAACAGGCCTGACCCCTGTGGTAAGGACGTTAATGCATTCATGAGGGAATAGCTCTCAGGACCTTACCACCCCCCAATACTGCTGCATTGAGAATAAGGTTCATTGAAACCTTCGCAGATATGGACAAACTGATGGCACTGGAGATACTGATTCTACCCACTTTTTAGCACCTGCCCTGCCCTTTTCAATTCCGTCATTTTTCTTCACTTTCTGGGGGACTCCAATAACAGGAACATTGGATCTTTTGTTATAGACTCACAGGTCCCTGAGACTGTCTGTTTTTCCTTTTTGAGTCTATTTTTACTGTGCTGTTCAGACTAGGCAATTTTTATTATTCTGTCTTCCACTTCACTGGTTATTTCCTCTCTCCCATTTATTCTGGTGTTAAGCCTATTCACTGGGTTTTTAAATTTTTGGTTGTTGTATTTTTAAGTTTGAAAATTTTCATTTGAACAAATAAGTAAGTGAATGGTTATGTTAATCAATTTGATGTCAGCATTCCATATTGTATGTCAAATCAGCACACTGTACCCTGGAAATGTACACAGTTATGATTTAATAAAAAATTTAAAATCTCACTTCGTTTTCTATCTTCTCTTTGTTTCACTAATACTTTCTGCTTATTTACTGAGGTTTTTCTGCTTTTTCAATTGTTATAAGTGCGTTTATTGTTGCTTTTTGAAACATTTTTCTAATGGCTGCTCTAAATTCTGTGTTAGATTATTCTAACAAGAAATCTTGATGTTGGCATTTATTATCTTATTTCACTTAGTTTGAGATATTCCTGGTTATTAGCATAATGAGTGATTTTTAGTTGAAGTAGACATTTTTGTATTATGTTAAGAGACTCTGGATCTTATATAAAACCTGTTTAATATTTTAGCTGTTTTATCTAATACTGCTCTGGCAGAAGAAGAGGTGGTGACACCGATTATCAATGCAAGTTGTATATATGTTTGCTTCATAGACATAGTGTCTAGAACTTTTGGTTGTACTTAGCAGAGGATAGGCAAAGTAGATCTAATCGACCTTCTCAAAAGTCAATTTCTTTCATTTATTAAGCACCTATTAGTGGCAGAAAGGTAATACAAAGTGAAAGTGCATAAATGTTGCAATCAGACCTAGCCAAGCCAGAATCCTGACAACAGATAGCATTTCCTTTTTTTCCTTCCCCCCCCATTCATACAATTATTTTTATTGAGGTTTAATTTATGTAAAATAAAATGCACAGTTAAGATGTACAGTTCTTAGGGTTTTAATGAATGTATTTGCCCAGGTTTCTCCCATCCTAATTAAGACATGAAGCATTTTAATTCTGCCCACATGAACAGCCACTAATGTGAGTTTTCCCTGCCTTCTCTCAGAACTCACTCCGATGGAAATACACAGGATGTGGCCTCGTGAGCCTTTCTCTTGTACCTCGTGTTTCTGAACTTCACCTGTCTGTGTGGTGTCTGTCTACCGCTCGATTCTCGAGTGGAAATTGTTACGTGTGTCCTTTTACCTCTAGGGTCTCTCCCTACTTTGCAGAAGTTTATAGCTAAACACATTAGAAGGGAAGCAGGGGTCACCAACCTGGGATTCTACAATGGGACACAGGCAGTAAATGTCGGGGTCTTGACAGCAGCCAAAATGGACTATTCTGTGGCCAAGGAAGACATCTGCAGGGGGATTAACACTGTGGTACAGGCTGAGTTGGTATGAGAGTGCCTGGTTCTGCATAAACACGGGCTATCGGTTAGTTGTCACTGGGGGTTCGGGTTGCGTGTCCCTATCTTCTTGGGAGGGACTGGTCTTAATGCCACCTTCGGGCACTGGCTGCTGTTGAGCTTGAGGTTGTTGCTGAAGTTCCTTAGATTTTGCTTTCTTGAGTTTTGCTCTCTGGTTCTTGAACTAAACCTTTTGGGAGCTCCTCTGCGCCTGACATCTTCTGATCCAGATGTGCTCCTCTGATCAGACCTAAGGATGAGCCAGATAGCATTTCTTGAATTGCTTTCACTTAAATTCTCTCATTTGACTATCACATCAAATCTGTGTTTGTTCTTATCAACGTAACTTCAGAGATAGGAAACAGACTTGGTGAGGCCAAGTAATTGTTTCAAGATTATTTGGTCCTAAATTTTCTACCACATCATAGATGAGCTACAGATAAAGAGATACCCAGAAAGAGGGCTGTGGGGTGGCAGCTTGGTATAGGGTAGCATAAGCAGGTGGCACAATAGGCTGGAAATAACCCTGGGGTGTACACCACAAGACCTTGGATCTAGTGCTAACTTTGCCAGCACCTTAGTTGTGTGATCGTAGACAAGTAACTTAACCTCTCTGGGCACTGCCTTCTAGCAAATGAAGAAGGGTAAGGCTAGACAGTACCTAAGATGCTTTACACTGCTATAGTTTTATGATAAATCTAAGACACATTAAGTGCCAAGGATATTTTAGATGCAATATACAGGAGAATGAAGATCTAGTAAACCCAGAAAGAGAGACACACAGCACATTACTGAGTGCCGAAAAATAGCAAAGACCTTGATCGAAGGGAGAAAAAGGGTTATTATCTGTGAAATCATTTTAAATGCCTCAAGGTCATCAAATAATTCAGGCTGACTTTTCTCTTGGAATAGATGCCTTTTAAAATTTATTTTTATTGTTGGGGATTCATTGAGGGTACAAGAAACCATGTTACACTGATTGCATTTGTTGGGTAAAGTCCCTCTTACAATTCTGTTTTGCCCCCAAAACGTGTGGCACACATCATGTCCCAGCCCCTCTCGCTCCTTCCCTCTCTCTGCTCTTCCTTTCCCCACCCCTCCCTCATTCGTTCTCTCCCCTTCCCTCACCCCCACTGTGTCATTAATTGTCTTTAATTGTTCTCATATCAAAATTGAGTACATGGGATTCATGCTTCTCCATTCTTGTGATGTTTTACTAAGAATAATGTGTTCCACTTCTATCCAGGTTAATAGAAAGGCCTTAAAGGCTCCATTTTTTTTTTAATGGCTGAATAGTATTCCATAGTGTACATATACCACAGCTTGTTAATCCATTCCTGGGTTGGTGGGCATTTAGGCTGTTTCCACATTTTGGCGATTGTAAATTGAGCTGCAATAAACAGCCCAGTGCAAGTGTCCTTATGATAAAAGGATTTTTTTCCTTTTGGGTAGATGCCCAGTAATGGGATTGCAGGATCTAATGGCAGATCTAGCTTGAGTTCTTTGAGAGTTCTCCATACTTCCTTCCAAAAAGGTTGTATCAGTTTGCAGTCCCAAGAGCAGTGTAAAAGTGTTCCCTTCTCTCCACATCCATGCCAGCTTCTGCAGTTTTGAGATTTTGTGATTTGGGCCATTCTCACTGGAGTTAGATGGTGTCTCAGGGTGGTTTTGATTTGCATTTCTCTAATAATTAGGGATGATGAGCATTTTTTCATATGTTTGTTAGCCATTCATCTGTCTTCTTTAGAGAAGGTTCTATTCATGTCTCTTGCCCATTGAT
>CAUYON010067444.1:0-24536 GCA_963573935.1 Arctocebus calabarensis | reverse complement strand
AGAGTGCTGTGGCATCACAGCTCACAGCAACCTCCAATTCCTGGGCTCAAGCGAGTCTCTTGCCTCAGCCTCCCAAGTAGCTGGGACTACAGGCGCCCGCCACAACACCCGGCCATTTTTTGGTTGCAGCCGTCATTGTTGTTTGGCGGGCCCGGGCTGGATTCAAACCAGCCAGCTCAGGTGTACGTGGCTGGCACCTTAGCCCGTTGAGCCACAGGTGCCGAGCCAATAATAAAACAGTTTTAACACAAGCAATGAATGGAAAGAGAAAGGAAAAAAAACTTTATCATGAGATTAGTTAGTAAAGAACAAAAAGTAGCTGGTAGCCCTTCTCTTTTGAGGTATTCTCCTTACCATTATTCTTCTGGTTTTTCTAGTTCCTGGCTTCGAGAGCAATATCATAATAGCAGTTAATCTCTGTTTCCTGCACAAATGATTTTATAAATCCTTTGGGCTTAAAATAATTAAGATCCCGTTTGAACCAGCAATATGCCTAAATTAGCTACAACTTTATGGCTGCCAATTAAAGAGTTAATAACAAACAATAAAAACCAATCAACTTTGAGTGTCTTATTGCCAGCCATCGGTAAAATGAATTTTCCCTCAATGGAAATGATAGGCATTAAGTAAATTAAATGGAAGTTGACTTCCTAGGTTCTTTCTGTGGTTCAATGACTTAAAATCCAAACAAGCTTATATTCTGTATTCACTCAAGGCAGCTTTGAACTTTAATGCTAAT
The DNA here is from genome assembly GCA_963573935.1 of Arctocebus calabarensis. Classification (NCBI taxonomy): domain Eukaryota; kingdom Metazoa; phylum Chordata; class Mammalia; order Primates; family Lorisidae; genus Arctocebus; species Arctocebus calabarensis. The sequence goes on along the minus strand of CAUYON010067444.1, from coordinate 23,797 downwards.
TACATTGATGTCAGGCTAAGTAGCTATATACTTAGCAGATAAAATTAAAGAGTTCCTATATAAAAATTGGCTCTTGGTCCTTTCTAAACAAGTACCATCCTGAGCAAAAGTGAGATCCCATCTCTAAAAATAGCTGGGTATTACGGTGGGTGCCTGTAGTCCAGCTACTTAGGAGGCAGACGCAAGAGGATGGCTTGAGCTTAAGAGTTTAAGGTTACTTATGAGCATTATAGCTACAGTACTCTACCCAGGGAGACAGAGTGAGACTCTTGTCTCAGAAAAAAAAAAGAGATGCTTTTAACAGAATGCAGATAAGTGAAACTTTGCAGAGCTGCTGGAACGAATTTTTATTAAACTGTAATTCTTTTTTTCTTCACCAACATGGAATTGATGTTACCACCTGGTATTTAATCAAATATTTAGAGAGCCCCCAACCCTTTCTTTTTTGAGACAGAGCCTCAAAACTGTTGCCCTGGGTAGAGTGCAGTGGCATCATAGCTCACAGCAACCTCCAACTTCTGGGCTCAAGCAATTCTTCTGCCTCCGCCTCTCAAGTAGCTGGGACTACAGGTACCCACCACAATGCCCAGCTATTTTTTGGTTGCAGCCTTCATTGTTCTTTGGCGGGCCTGGGCTGGATTCTAATCCACCAGTTCAGGTGTATGTGGCTGGCGCCTTAGCCACTTGAGCCACAGGCGCCGAGCCTAGAGAACCCCTTTTTAATCTCTTGTGTTATTTTTATAGGGTAGCTTCAGAGCCTTTGATCCCAAGTATGTGCTTCCCTTGACTTTTTAACTTTCCTTGGAGGTTACCTTCTAAGTACATGGAGAGGAATGCAGTTGGTAGTTTTATGTAGCACATAGTACTAAACTCCTCTGAAAAAATGTGAGGATGTTTCTTTTGTGTACTATTTAAAAATAATGTAACCGTAGAAGTGTCAAAGCAGACTTCAATGAGCATAGACTTCTTAGGGCATAGGCCTCAGGCATAGAGGGTGGATATTGCTTAACGAATGATTATTGTAGTGCTAGGAGGTAATGAAAGACAAATGTTCACCAGACCAGTTATCCTTCAGTTAAAGAAACAGAGAGCCAATGTGGATGGATAGCTTGATATGAGGAGTTCAAGACCAGCTTGAGCAAGAACAAGACACCCCCCCCCCCCACTACTAAAAGTAGAAAAAACTAGCTGGGTATTGTGGCAGGTGCCTGTAGTCCCAGTTACTTGGGAAGCTGACGCAAGGGGCTCATTTGAGCCCAGAAGTTTAAGGTTGCTATGAGCTACGATGCCATAGCACTTTACTGAGAATGACAAAGTAAGAGAGACCTGTACAACTTTGGTTTACTTTTTCAGTATTGCTTGTCATTAGCATGGGAATGAATTAGGTTTTAACCTTTGGAGCCATGCATACATGGACTTGAATCCCAGGCTCAATAGTCAACCCTTTAACCTGTAAGCCTCAGTTTTCTTCTAATGTGTTTTGGATAGAAAAGGGAGAATTTACATAGTGTCTGGCAAATTGTGGGTTCTCGGTAAATGGCAATTAATATTGTTAATAACACTAAAAAAGTAGATTTTTGTTAGAATTTCAAATTCATTTATTCCTAATTTCTGTATACAACTTAGGTTTAATTTGATGGAGTTTGTACAAGTAAGATCTGTACCCTGCTGTATTAGATTTTTAATGTATATATCCTACTTACAATCTGATATAACCAAAAATAAAATTTCCAAAATTTTAACTTTTTCATGATATTCTTTCATTTTTTGTTTTTTTGAGACAGAGTTATGATACCATGGCACTTTACTGAAAGTGACAGAGTGAGACTCTTCTTAAATAAATAAATACCAAACAAACAAACTTTACATTTTTGGCTGCCTTATTTGTATTTCATGATAGTCTTTTTGCCAGAACTTTATCTAGCTTTGTAATAAAGTAATTCCAAAAAGTCATGTTATGAACTTTTTTAAGTTAGATAATTTGACACTCATTCAAAGAGTTCATCTTTAAAAGTGACCTTATTGGCTCGGCGCCTGTGGCTCAACGGGCTAAGGCGCCAGCCACGTACACCTGAGCTGGCAGGTTCGAATCCAGCCCGGGCCCGCCAAACAACAATGACGGCTGCAACCAAAAAATGGCCGGGCGTTGTGGTGGACACCTGTAGTCCCAGCTACTTGGGAGGCAGAGGCAGGAGACTTGCTTGAGCCCAGGAATTAGAGGTTGCTGTGAGCTATGATGCCACGGCACTCTACCCAGGGTGACAGATTGAGGCTCTGATCTCAAAAAAAAAAAAAAAAAAGTGACCTTATTGCAATTTTTTTTTTTTGAAACAGATTTTTCTGTGTTGCCTGGGTTAGAGTGTCATGCTTCAGCCTAGCTCACAGCAATCTTAAAATCCTGGGCTCAGGCTCGGCACCATAGGTCAAGCAGCTAAGGTGCCAGCCACACCTACACCGGAGCTGGCAGATTCAAATCCAGCCTGGGCCCGCCAAAATAGCAATGACAACTACAACCAAAAAATAGCTGGGTGTTGTGGCGGGTGGTTGTAATCCCAGGTACTTGGGAGGCAAAGGCAAGAGAATCAGTTAAACCCAAGAATTGGAGGTTGCTGTGAGCTGTGACACCACCGCACTCTACACAGGGCAACAGCTTGAGACTCTGTCTCAAAAAAAAAAAAAAAAATCCTGGGCTCAGGTGATCAAACTCAAACTCCTGCCTCAGCCCACATAGTTGGGACTATGGGCATGTGCCACTATACCTGGCTAATTTTTCTATTTTAATAGAGATGGGGTTTTGCTCTTGCTCAGGCTGGTCTCAAACTTTTGACCTCAAGTAATTTTCCCAACTAAGCCTCCCAGAGTGCTAGGATTATAGGCATGAGCCCCTATACCCAGCTTTTAAGTATTTCTGATAAAAATGAACCATTTTTCAGAGCCACTGTTTAATCTGTCAGATTTATGTGCTCATTGTGATTGTGTGTATGCTTACACAAACTTCCCTTTCTAGGCTCTGTTAGGGAACACTTGAGCAATATTTGATGTGCTGTTTACTCTTGTATTTAGCAGCTGTTGTTGTGTACAGTATGGTGCAGGTGTTGGTAAAATTGTCAAGAGGAATGATGCCTGCCTTTAAGGTACCTTGAAAAATCGATATAATATAATATAATTATATAATATAGTATATTGAACTCAATATAATATAGTCTATTGAGCTCAGTAATGGGAGTTGGTACATACTTGTTGTGAGAGTTGTGAGAGACACAGGTAACGGTTAATTCTCCCTGAAGGCTTCATAGGACTAGTGACTGGTTTTGGAAGATGAATAGGAATATGCAGTAGAAAAGTGAGTAAAGAACTTTCTAGCCCTTAGGGTAGAAGTTTGTTGTGACCGAGGCATAGGACTTACAGAACAGAGGCAGGGGATGAGACTGGCAGTGAGGTGAGAAGCAAAGGGTGAACCCCATCGTGTAGCTTAATCACGCGTGCAGATTTGTGATCAATGTTCAGGGCGATGTAAAGCTGATGAAGCATGTCATGAGTTGTTTGAAAATGCTCCTCTTTCACTATTTTAGTGGTGAGGAAAAATTACTATGTCAAATGTCAAGTGTATTTCACTAAAATATGGCACATGTTTAATTGCCTTTTATTTGCATTGCAGTGTTGGATTATGGAGGTTAATATGTAAGGGTAAAAGCATAGTCTCCAGTTGACAAACACTATATTGGAAGTGGGCTTAGTAATAAATAATTGCAAAAGTGTTAAAGATTGTCTTAGTTGAGGCTACTAAAACAAATTGTCGTAGATTGGGTGGCTTAAACAATAGAAATTTGTTTCTTACAGTTCTAGAGGCAGGGATGTCGGAGATTGGGGTGCAGTCTGATTGCTGTCTCCTTGCTGTGTCCTCACATGGCAGAGAGAGGGGAGCAGGCGCTCTCCCGGCTCCTCTTACAGAGGCACTAATGCCATCCTGAAGGCTCCATCCTCACGACCTAATTACCTCCCAAGGCTCATCTCCAAATACCATCATATTGGGGAATGAGTTTTCAGCATAAGAATTTGGGGGAAGAGTGCACAACATTTAGTTTATAGTAAGGGTTTTCTAATTCCCCATCTCATCTTTTATTCTTCTCTCTTGTTCCATTTCTTTTAGCTTCTTTGTCTAACCCTTAGTTTGTATAGCATTTGCAAATTACATTTCAGTGTCATATTTTACTTGCTAATATTGGTCGCTAGAGCATTTGACTACACACATTTGTCTTAGTCACTGTTCTACATATGTTTTGTTCTCCCTCTTTAGTAAGGATCCGATTTTATTGTATTTTGTATAGATAGGTCAGTGTTAAGAGCACTAAATGTTCTTAATAACAGCTATTAAAACATTGCCTGTCTTTTGAATTTTCTTAAATAGACTTTTGAATTAGAAGGTTTTCAACTCTACATATATTCTAAAGTAAGGTGACAAATCAACAGATGTCCTTTCCATAGTATTTTATGATCTTATAACATACTTACTAGATGTTAGCAATAATTAGCTCTTGGTTATAGATTATTAATAATTATGGATAAAATTATTAATAACAGTCAGAAACATTGCAGTCAATTTCTAAGAAATATTGCAACAGTTTGAGATAACTTAATTTTCTTAAATGTCAGATTTGGATTATGTTTAGATTAAGGGTTTTTTTTATTATGATAAAAAATGGTTAAAATGTTCTAATACTACATTATTTTGGAAGTTCTCCACACATCTTTGTTTCCGTGAGTTTCTTTCAGGATGCAGATTTACATTTGACAATGTTAAGAGAATTTCCAGTCCCACAGGTTGACCGGTAATAGTGAAGAGTGACAAAATGGTACATTTTTATTTGATTCCAGACAAATACATCTGTCCTTGTTCTAAAAATGGATCTGTGGTGTTCCTCTGAGAGTCAGCTGTCTTCTGTCTCTGACTTTCTGACTTTCTTTTTGAATCTCCGTGTTGTTTCAAATAATCACCTTGATTAACACAAGAAAGGAAACCAAAAAGGAGTTGAGGTGTAGGAGTTGTTCCATTTTTTGAAAGTGCTTCAAAGTCGTTTTTTCTTTTTTTAACACACAGCATTTTATGTGGCCACGCTGACTTTGAAGATCAGGAGTCACAAAACTTACCTTATTACAAACTCTTCATTTCAAACCTCAAGAAATTAAGATTTAGTCTTACTGGAAAGGTTATGTACTTTGCCCCAGGTCACAAAGCTTTTTAGTGGAGGAACTCAGACCTGAGCTGCAGTTTCAGAGTTTTGTATTCTTTCCATGGTATCATGTTACCTAATTTTGTTTAATTTTTACTTTCAAAATGTTATGAAATAAGAGGCTCGGCTCCTGTGGCTCAACGGGCTACACCAGCCACGTACACCTGAGCTGGTGGGTTCGAATCCAGCCTGCGCCCGCCAAACAACAATGACGGCTGCAACCAAAGGATGGCCGGGCATTGTGGCAGGCGTTTGTGGTCCCAGCTACTTGGGAGGCAGAGGCAAGAGACTCACTTGAGCCCAGGAATGGGAGGTTGCTGTGAGCTGTGATGCCACGGCACTTTATCCAGGGTGACAGCTTAAGGCTCTGTCTCAAAAAAAAAAAATTGTTATGAAATAAGAGATGAAATCAAATCTGCCTATAACTGCTTAGTTCTGGTGCTAAGTCCTGACTGTGAGTAATTTCCTCAGACTTTAAGTGTTGTTAATAAGGAAGCTGATTAAAAAGCTGGGATAACACTTTAAAAAAAAAAAATCCTTGTAGGTATGTCACTTTTAAGGTGGTTTTTATACACATATAGTTTGAGTATTCCTAAATTCCAAAATCCAGAATCTGAAATGCTTCAAAATCCAAAACTTTTTGAGTGCCAACATGATACTACAAGGAAATGCTCACTGAAGCCTTTCAGGTTGGGGATGTTCACGTAGAAAGTATAAGGCAAATGTGTGCATATTCAAAATCCAAAACGCTTGTGGTTCCAAGGATAGGGGATACTCTACTGGCTTCTGGCATCAGCTGAGAGTGAGGGGTGGGATCAGGACTAGGGGCACACAAAAAACGGAGGGATTTATCTCATCCTTGCAGCCAAGTTTAGACTCTTTACGTAGGCAGGAGACAGCTGTCCTAGATCCTCAGGGTGGGATGATGCTGTAACATTGACGGTGACGTCTCCTGTCTTTTGGCCTTCAGACAAGACCTCTTTTTATTGTACAAAGGCCTTTGAGAAAAGCTCCTGTTCTTCTTTCTCACCCAGAGGTCATAAATCTGAGAGTTGTACTGTTTTGTTTTGTTTTTGCTTCCTTCCTGATAACTGGTAATTACCAAGTCTTTATAGTTTCAAAATATTTGGTAAAACTGTTTCCCCTCTTTGTCCTTACTGCTGCTATTAATTTTAGGTCTTCATCATCTTTTACCTGAATAACTGTAATACCTTCTGATTGATTTTCCTGTCTCCTCCACCTTCTATGTTACCATCTATGGCACCATATTCCTTTATAAAATCCCTCAATGGGGCTTGATGCCTGTGGCTCAAGCAGCTAAGGCACCACATACACCTGAGCTAGCAGGTTTAAATCCAGCCTGGGCCCACCAAACAACAATGATGGCTGCAACCAAAATATAGCCAGGTGTTGTCCCAGCTACTTGGGAGGCGGAGGCAGGAGAATCACTTGAGCCCAGGAGCTGGAGGTTGCTGTGAGCTGTGATGCTATAGCACTCTACCCAGGGTGACAGCTTGAGGCTGTGTCTCAACAACAACAAAAAAATCCCTCAGTGGTTCCTCATTCCCTGGAATAAGGTCTGTACTCCTCAGCGTGTCATTCATAGTGGTTTGCTACCTCACCACTTAAGAAATAAGGTTGTGTATCCTATACCTCAACCATGTTGAGCATGTTATTCTTTTTGCTTATAATTCTTTTTTCAAATTGATCAACCTTATAAATTCATATGAATCCTTTCATACACCTCAGATACAACCTCTCTGACATGTTTCTTGCCCATCTTTTTCCCTTCTCTAGTTAACATTCCTTTTATTACTTTCTGGTAATTGCCCGTACACGTGTCTGCTATCTTCATTAGACTGTGAGATCACTGGGGAGCAGGGTGTGTATATTTCATCTATCTTTGTATTTCCAGCTTCTACTACAGTGTCTGGCAGATTTGCATTCAGTAAGTGTTTTTAAAAACTGATGTCAATTGAATTGAATTTCTTGACATCGCAGTAATTTTTTTCACTTGTTGATGAATATTTGCCGCTTTCTATTTTTTTACAATTTTCAAATTACTTGGGATTTTTTTTAATTGCTAAACTGTTTTCTTTCATACAACACAAGGTCTTACTTGTAATCATGAGAAGTGGAATATTACTATGATTCATGTCCAAGGCAAAAGGAGTTGTAAATAAGGTTGTAGGAGCTGACAGATTTGTGTGTTTAGCAGAGCAGGTATTTCTTTGCTTTCTGTGACATCAGAATATACTGACCATTACATGAATTAGCTATTATATTCTTCTTTACATTAAATTTATGCTGAAAAGGGGAAAGAAGATGACAGGTTCAAATGACGTTATTCTTCTGTTCTTTTGATATTCTTTTTACCATGTTTCCTAAGAACATGTTTAGACAGTAACAAGCAGTGTCGTTTGGGCAAATTATTCAGTTGCTCTGCTCTTTAATATCCTATTCTGCTGAAGAAATACTAGTATGCATAGGATCATAGTGAGAGTTAAACGAGTTAATCTGTGAAAAGCACTTAGAATATTGCCTGGCACATGGTGAGTATTCTAATAGCTGTTCGCCCCCCTCCTGTGCCACTTCCCTCTTGCTGGCCTTCACTTGCTTCCTTGAACGTGCCAACCTCTTTCCTGCTTCAGAGCCTTTGTGGATGCTGTTTCCTCTACCAAGATCACAGTCTTCATCTGATTGGCTTCTGTCCAACTTCAGGTCTCTTGTTAGACTAGAAGTTCTAGGAGAATACAATTTCTGACTCAGTATTCATGTAGTAAATGTATGGAATGAATAAGTGAACAAATGAGCCAAATGAAAAAGACAACAGGATTGCATAGAATGGAAAATTGCCCCTTCAAGGGTTGTGCTCAGGACAGGTGCCTTCATTGAACTCAGGGAGGAAAAGAAAGGCCGTGTGTGTGTGTGTGTGTGTGTGTGTACGTGTACGCATGTGCACTATAATACTTATAGATTAAATGGTGACATTATAAATGTTTAATGCTCAAGGTATTAAGATAGCAATCTATAAGTTAGTCTAATTGATAATTAATTTGAACTTAAAATGGTATTTTTACTTGCCCCTAATAATTTGGATATGCTCTTCTTTGTGCTTTAAAATTAATACATTCTGTGGGCTAAACATGGTGCCTCATACCTGTAATTCTAGCACTTTGGGAGGCCTGTGTGGGAGGATAGCTTGAGGCCAGAAGTTTGAGACTAGCCTGAGCAACAGCAAGACCCCATCTCCATAAAAAAATAGAAAAATTAGCCAGGCATAGTGTGCGTGCCTATAGTACCAGGCTGAAGTAGGAGGATCATGTGAGCCAAGGGAGGTTTGAGGCTCTACTGCAGGGGTCCTCAAACTACGGCCCATGGGCCACATGCAGCAGTGTGAATTGTATTTGTTCCCGTTTTTTACTTCAAAATAAGATATGTGCAGTGTGCATAGGAATTTGTTCATAGTTTTTTTTAAACTATAGTCCAGCCCTCCAGCGGTCTGAGGGACAGTGAATTGACCCCCTGTTTAATAAGTTTGAGGACTCCTGCTTTTGTGAGCTGTGATGACTCCACTGCACCCTGGCCTGGGTGACAAAGCAAGATCTGTCTCAAAAAAATAAAAAATTAACATTCCATCCATTCTTCAAAAAAGAAGTTCTTAAACAAACTGACCACTTCACTGCTGGGTGTGGTTTTAGAAGCTAAAAACTTGAGAGTAAACTTGTAAGGGTACAAAATCATAAATAAAAATTCTTCATAGCAGTATTTAAAAAATGGGTATAGGACATACACCAAATGTTACCAGTTTTTGATTGGCTATCTTTGGGTGACAGAATTAAAGATTTTTTTTTCCTTCTACTTTTTAGCAATTTCTATCTTTTCTATAAATACACATATAAAATTGCAGCCTGCTGACACTATATCAGAATTATCAAAATTCAGTTCTGTTTTTTGGTTTGGGGTTTTTTTTTTTTGAGACAGTGTGTCAAGCTGTTGCCCTGGATAGAGTGCCTTGGAGTCATAGCTCACAGCAACCTCCAATTCTTGGGCTTAAGCAATCTTCTTGCCTCAGTTTTTCTATTTTTAGTAGAGATGGGGTCTTGCTTTTGCTCAGGCTGGTCTCGAACTCATGAGCTCAAGCAATATACCCACCTTGGCCTCCCAGAGTGCTGGGATTATAGGTGTGAGCCACCGCGCCTGGCCCTGAATTCAATTCTGGATTATTGTCCGTCTAGTGTAAATTTACTAATTTTTAGAGGCTCTTAATATGGCACTTAGCTTTTTGCTAAAAGGCATTGAAGTTAAAATGTTTAAAAAGGAAACTATTACAAAAAGCCCATTTTAAGTCACATAAATATAAGAATCTTATTTCAAAATTGTTATTTTTTAAGTGTAGCATCTTAGAAACATACTGCTTATTTACCAAATGATACTGAGCCATTTTAACTGTAAGATTTCTTTTTTTTTTTTGCAGTTTTTGGCTGGGGCTGGGTTTGAACCCACCACCTCTGGCATATAGGGCCGGCACCCTACTCCTTTGAGTCACAGGCACCGCCCTTTTCTATTTTCTTTTTTCTTTTTGAGACAGAGTCTCACTTTTTCACCCTCGGTAGAGTGCTGTGGCATCACAGCTCCAAGAGCAACCTCCAGCTCTTGGGCTTAGGCGATTCTTTGTTTTTGAGACAGAGTCTCACTTGATCACCCTGGGTAGATCACCCTGGCATCATCACAGCACACAGCAACCTCAAACTTTTGGGTTCAAGTGATCCTCTTGCCTCAACCTCCCAAGTAGCTGGGACTTCAGGCACCTGCCACAACGCCCGGCTAATCTTTAGAGATGAAGGTCTCATTCTGGCTCAGACTGTTCTCCAACCTGTAAACTCAGGCAGTCCACCCACCCCGGCCTCTCAATCTGAGGAGCCTTTTAAGCTCTGTTTGCTCCAGCTAGAGTCCCTTTCAAGGGGATTTTTCAGAGTTAGAGTATTGTTTCTAACAGCCTTACAAATATACTTCTCTTTTAACACTTTATCATCTTTGAAAGTAGTTACTCAGAATAGTGGGCTATTCTAAAGTGGTTTATAGCTCAGAATATTGTTATGTGTTAACTTGCAAAGACTGTGGCAAGTATTCAGCACTTCTTTGAACCAGAGCATATTACTTATTCTCTGTATTGCTTGATATTTCACAGAATGTTACATCTCCATTTAAATCATAAGTCAGAGTGCCTCATTACTTTAAAACCAGCCAGTGAATAGCATGGTGATTTTTGTAGGAAGAAAAGGCAGATGAGTTGTAAATTATTGGGATAGAGTTAGTGAGTGGTAACCGAGCTTGATCGGCAGTGTTGGCTGAACTCTGCGCAGCCCTGGAGCTGCTGCCCCAGGCGGATGACGATATCAGGCCAGGGGTCACCCAGAGAGGACAGGAGTGTTGGCCAGGGGCCCTCCACATTTTGCAAATTTCTTCCCCCCCCCCCCACTGAAAAGAAACTTTGTCTTTTGAATATTTCTCAGAATTCAGAACTTTTTTTTTTTTCTTTTCAGAAAACTGAAGAATGGGAAAAAAATAAGACTGAAGCAGACATGGAAGAGTATATTTGGAAAAACAGCTCCTCTGAAAAAAATATCTTGGAAACACTTCTCCAGATAAAAGCTGCTGATAAGAATACGGAAGTAAATAAAGAAGAGCTCCTTGGTACTAAAGAAGTTGAAGATTACAAAAACTGTGTTGTTAGTCTGAAGAACGAGGGGGAAAATGAAAATTCCCTGTCTCAGTACAAAGAATCAGTGAAGAGACTATTAAATCTGACATGAATTACAAAGTAGAAAAATCTGCTTGATTTATTTTATGATATACATAATCAAGATCTAATTGGACATAAAATTGAAAATGTTAAAAAAATTTTGACTTATTCAGAGTTTCATACTAATGCTCACTGGCAATAATTATTCTAAAGTTTTCTTATTTGTATACTGGCACAATTAGACTAATTAGAAGATCTCCAGTTTCTTATTAGAGTTTTGATTTTATTTCTGCATAACAGCTTTAGTATGTATATATACATATACTTAATCATTATTTTGTCACCTGCCACAGTTCCTTCCCCACAAGATGGTGTTCAGTGGTAGCTTTTCAGTTTTTGGTTGTTTGGGAAACCCAGTCCCCTGACTTCTGTTCACACGACCCTGCTATCTAGCCAATCCATTTTTCACAATTGCCAATTCTGGTCAGAAACGGGTCTTCAGGAGTATTTTGGAGTATTTCCTAACCTAAACTGTTTGTTCCTTCTCTCCCTTTGGGGACACTTTATGTTGATGCAGCTCCTTTGAGCATTCTGCTTTCTGTGTCGTGAGGCACATTCTGTCAGCCCAGGCTTGGAGGAAAGTAGAAGAGGAGATGAGCTGGGTTTTGCCCTTTGGATGGCCCATCAGATCCACTATAGCTCAGATAGAGGGAAGGACCTTGAATTTAGTTGGAGTAAATGATAAAATAAGAGCTACCCTAAGATGTATTCCACCCAATTTAGCTATGAGTTCAATATTTTTAAGTATATCTATAGGCTGTTTCTTACTACTTCCATAGTTGCTGACAAGTGATTAATATAAAATCAAAATAAAGGAATCATTGAGGAGATATTTACCTAATGACTTACTTTTGCCTAATAGAGAATATAAAGAAAAGCCAAAGGAATTTCAAAACAACTACCTGAAACATTCATATAAAATGAAGGTTGAGCTGGGCACAGTGGCTCCTGCTTGTAATCCTAGCAACTCTGAAGCTAAGGAAAGAGGATCAAAACCAGCCTGGGCAACATAGCAAGACCCACCCCCACCCCCCATCTCTTAAAAATAAAAGGTATGATTGGTTTTAGTAAGGCCAAGGGTCTATAGCAATGATTTTCAACCATTGTGCCATGAGAGGATCTTAGTGTGCCATGAAACTTTAAAGATCATAATTAAATTATTTTCAAAAGAAGGTCAAAGCACAGTAAGTATATTCTCTCTCTCTCTTTTTTGTAGTTTTTGGCAGGGCTGGGTTTGAACCTGCCACTTTGCAGTTTTTTTGGCTGGGGCTTGGTTTGAACCCACCACCTCCCATGTATGGGGCCAGCGCCCTACTCCTTTGAGCCACAGGCACTGCCCAGTATAGTCTCTTTTTTTAACTCATTTTCTTTCTTTTTTTTTTTGAGACAGAGCCTCAAGCTGTCACCCTGGATAGAGTGCCGTGGCATCACAGCTCACAGCTACCTCCCTGGGCTCAAGCGAGTCTCTTGCCTCAGCCTCCCAAGTAGCCGGGACCACAGGCGCCTGCCACAATGCCCGGCCATTTTTAGGTTGCAGCCACCATTGTTTGGCAGGCCTGGGCTGGATTCAAACCTGCCAGCTCAGGTGTATGTGCGCCGAGCCACTCATTTTCTTCTTGATCAACATAATTCAAATGTGCCGCAGAAGTTTACCTATAGGTTCGAGTGTGCTGTGAGATTAAAAATAGTTGAAAAGCACTGTTCTCAATGAAATAGTGAGTGAAAAGCAAAATAGGTAAAACTTAATTTTTAGATCATGTTTAGAACATACTTTAAGAAAATGTGGAGTTAAGGAAAACTCAAATACAGAGACAGGATTGAAGAAGAAAACATTCTGAGGACAGTAGAAGCTGAGAAGAGGTGTCACTTGGGAACACGTGAAGAAGTGGTATCTGAGCATGGTCCATCCTGCGCGGTAACACGTGTAGATGAAAGCAGAGGAAGCAATGATCTATAGTGAAGAATTTGACTAAAGGGAGTTCTGGCTTTTGCTGTCTCTGGTAGGCGTGTCTTTGCTTAGGAAGGGAGCTGGCCCCAACAGATCGGAAGGTGGGGCCAGCCATGGCCAGAAAAACCAGGTGAGAGTTGTGGGTCACTGGCAGCTGACACCAATTACTAGTATGATTAAGTAGGTAAGACTGCCTGCCTGCCTGGGTAGTATAAAAGCTTTAAACACTGACGCTCAGGCTGACTCGTCCTGCTGGCAGGACTCCAGGCATATTGTCACACAGACACTAGGAGATACACCAGGAGCATTCTGACCCTTCCTGGACTTCGACTTGTGTGCTGCTTCTCTCTTTGGGTAATTTTAATTGCTATCCTTTCCCTGGAATAAAATGCTAGCGAATGCTCGTGAATTGCTGAACCTGAATGTGGTTTTGGAAACACCTGCAAATGTTCAGTTGGTGTCAGCCGTGAGGGCAGTTGACCTGAGAACTCTTGGGTTGCAGTCATTGATGCCTAAAGGCAAAAAGTTAGAGTGAAAAATAAATATAAAATGCCTCAAAAATGTAACAGGTGCTGTCATTGTCATTTTAGTAATCATAAACCAGCACTATTTGTCATTAATTAGATCCTTGTCCTTTAAAATCTTAATGCAGTGTGTTCATCCTGATAATGAGGATTCAGGGGACACTGCTATATTGATAATCGGGCATTTCTGAGTCCAGCCTTGAGGTATAGAAAGCATAGAAGCAACACTTACAACTAAGCTATAGATCAACTCTCTTTCCCTAATTGTGGGGTGCTTGAATTCTTTCTTCATGTAATTACTTTCCAATATTGGTACTTCATAATGCTAGACAGTTACATAGTGTTTTCATTGTTTAAAAAAAAGAAATCTAGGGCGGCTCCTGTGGCTCAGCGAGTAGGGCACCGGCCCCATATACCGAAGGTGGCGGGTTCAAACCCGGCCTCGGCCAAACTGCAAAACAAAAAAATAGCCAGGGGCTGTGGCGGGCGCCTGTAGTCCCAGCTACTCGGGAGGCTGAGGCAAGAGAATCGCTTAAGCCCAGGAGCTGGAGGTTGCTGTGAGCAGTGTGACGCCACAGCACTCTACCCAGGGCAATAAAGTGAGACTCTGTCTCTACAAAAAAAAAAAAAAAAAAGAAAGAAATCTAGGCCAGGGCCAGGCATGGTGGCTCACACCTGTAATCCTAGCACTCTGGGAGGCTGAGGCAGGAGTTCCAGAGCAGCCTAAGCAAGAGTGAGACTGTGTCTGTACTAAAAAATAGAAAAACTAGCCAGCATAGTGGAATACAACTGTAGTACCAGCTACTCAGGAAGCTGAGGCAAGAGGATTGCTCAAGCCCCAGATTTTGAGGTGTGAGCTATGATGACACCATGGCCCTCTACCCAGGTTGACAGAGTGAGACTCTGTCTCAAAAATAAACAAAAAACTGGCAAGTTACACTGTTGGAAAGATTTTGTGGTTACTAAATGGGTATAACTACCTTAGCATTGGTTATTGACTGGGCCTTGAGTTTTTTCTTTTTGTTTCGTTCTGTTTTTAAAGAGATGGGATCTAGACCCTGGGTGGTGGGTTACACTTATAATCCTAGCACACTGGGAGGCTGAGGTGGGAGGATTCCCTGAGCTCAAGAGTTCAAGACCAGTCTGAGCAAGAGCAAGACCCCGTCTCTACCAAAAGTAGAAAAAATCGCCTTGATGTGGCAGTTGCCTATAATCCCAGCTACTCGGGAGGCTGAGTCAGGAGGATTGCTTGAACCTAGGAGTTTGAGGTTGCTGTGAGCTGGGCTGATGCCACAGCATTCCACCCAGGAAGACAGAGTGAGACTGTCTCAAAAAAAAAAAAAAAAGGTTCAGAGGCTGAGGCAGATGGATTGCCTGAGCTCATGAGTTGGAGACCAGCCTGAGCCAGAGCAAGACCCTGTCTCTAAAAAATAGCCAGGCTCTGTCCCAGCTACTTGGGAGGCTGAGGCAAGAGAATTGCTTGAGCCCAAGAGGTGGAGGTTGCTGTGAGCTGTGGTGCCATGGCACATAGTGAGATTCTGTCTCAAAAAAAAAAAAAGAAAGAAAAAGTTTAGCTGTGTTGCTCAGGCAGAAGTGCAGTGTCACAGTCATAGCTCACTGCAGTTTGGAAATCCTGGGCTCAATGGATCTTCCTTCCTCAGCCTCTGGAGTACCTTAAGATTACAGGTGTGAGCCCCTGTGCCCAGGAATTGTTTTCTTTTTCTTTTTTTTTTTTTTGCAGTTTTTGCCAGGGCTGGGTTTGAATCTGCCACCTCTGGCACATGGGGCTGGCGCCCCACTCCTTTGAGCCACGGTCGCTGCCCCCAGCAATTGTTTTTTTAATAAAATTTAAAGTTTTATTTAGAAGTTCTCTATGTTGCCTTCAGCTTCCAGTAAGAATGTAGAATCTAGCTGTGGTTACTTTTGCTTCTTCTTCTTTTTTTTTTTGTAGAGACTCTTTATCGCCCTCGGTAGAGTGCCGTGGCGTCACACAGCTCACAGCCTCTCCAACTCCTGGGCTTAGGCGATTCTCTTGCCTCAGTCTCCTGAGTAGCTGGGACTACAGGCACCCACCACAACGCCCGGCTATTTGTCTATTTTACAGTTCGGCAGAGGTTGGGTTTGAACCCGTCACCTTTGGTACATGGGGCTGGCGCCCTACTGGATAAGCCACGGGTGCCGCCCTATTTTTGCTTCTTGACTGACTGGTCTGTTCTCTCCAATCTGAGTTTACTCAGTTTATCTGATAGTCAAAAGTAGGGGCTGACGAAGAGAAGGAGTGTATTTATTTCCTTCAAAGGTAAATGTGCTGTTCTCAAGTTACGATCATTTCTATGAAACTGCCTACATTAAGGAATGAGTAAAATTCTGAGAAACTCCAAAAGAAGAAAAACTTTTATTTATTCTAGCAGCCCTCATTTGTTGGAAGGCCTCTAAGCAATTCATATACTTAAAATAATTTTTCAGATGTGTGTACAAAAATTTGTGAAGACACCTTCCTGAATTACTTAATTAAATCTAACTTTAGGATAATTTATATCTGGCTATCCTTCCCCCCAAATAGCGTGTTTTCCTCCCTAATGTATTAGGGAGAAAATAGATAAAAGTTATGATTCCTAAGATGATGAATCACTAGCAAGTTACAATAAATTGATTACATTTTTTTTTTTTTTTGTAGAGTAGAGTGCCCTTTATCGCCCTGGGTAGAGTGCCATGGGTAGAGTGCCATGGCGTCACACTGCTCACAGCAACCTCCAGCTCTTGGGCTTAAGTGATTCTCTTGCCTCAGCCTCCCTAGTAGCTGGGACTACAGGCGCCCGCCACAGCGCCCGGCTATTTTTTTGTTTGGCAGTTCGGCCGAGGCCGGGCTTGAACCTGCCACCTTCGGTATATGGGGCCGGCGCCCTACTCGCTGAGCCATAGGAGCCGCCCAATTGATTACATTTTTAAGTCAGATTTTTCTTTGTGATTATTCCATTGATAGAAATTTTATATATTTCCTATATATTAAAAGAAATAGACATTTTCTTTTTTTTTCAGTTTTTGGCCAGGGCTGAGTTTGAACCCACCACCTCCAGCATATGGGGCCGGCACCCTACTCCTTTGAGCCACAGGTTCCACCCCAGAAATAAACATTTTCTTTTTCCACCCAGTATCAATATTGGAGAAGAAAAGAAATATCTCCTAAGCCACTGGACAATTTGTTTTAACATCTGAGGGAATAATACTAATTTATAAGTCTTATGATAGGATTTCTCCTTATCTGTTCTTGCTTACTGTCTGTCTTTTAACATCTGTTCTTACACTAAAAACAGTTTTTATGGCTCACACCTATAATCTTAGCACTCTGGGAGGCTGAGGCAGGTGGATCGCTTGAGCTCACAAGCTCAAGACCAGATGACCAAGAGCAAGGCTCTATCTCTAAAAAGTAGTCAGATGGATATTGTGGCACGTGCCTGTAGTCCCAGCTACTTGGGAGGCTGAGGCAAGAGGATTGCTCAAGCCTAAGAGTTTGAGATTGCTGTGAGCTAACATGCCATAGCACTCCACCCAAGGTGACAAAGTGAGACTCTGTTTCAAAAAGAAACGGGTTTCAGGAAAGAGATGAAGGGCCTAAAGTTTAAGTTCAAGAGACTTGAATTGGCTTGGCCCCTGTAGCTCAATGGTTAGGGCACTGACCACATACAATAAGGCTGGCAGGTTTGAACCCAGCCTGGGCCTGCTAAACAACAATGACAACTGCAACCCCAAAATAGCCGGGCATTGTGGCAGGCACCTGTATTCCCAGCTACTTGGGAGACTGAGACAAGAGAATCGCTTAAGCCAAGAATTTGAGCAATGACGTTTCGGCACTCTACCCAGGGTGATATAGTGAGACTCTGTCTCAAAAAAAAAAAGAGAGAGAGACACAAATTATGGTATTCTACCTATAAGAGTCTAACATTTAGGGTGTAAACCTGGGAATAAGATTTGGATACAGGTGAAATACCTAGAGCGAGGCTTGGCGCCTGTAGTACAGTGGTTACGGTGCCAGCCACATGCATTGAGGCTGGTGGGTTTGAGCGCAGCCTGGGCCTGCTAAATAACAATGACAACTGCAACAAAAAAATAACTGAGCATTGTGGTGGGCATCTGTAGTCTCAGCTACTCGGGAGGCTGAGGCAAGAGAATCACGTAAGCCCAAGAGTTGGAGGTTACTATGAGCTGTGACACCACAGCCTTCTACTGAGGACGACATACACTCTGTCTCAAAAACAAAAAATAAAAGAGAAATACCTAGAGCGAATAATTACACCTGGGAAAACAGAATGTATAGAAGTGATGGCTGTAACTAAAACTCCCAAACTTTGTTCATCAGAAATCAATACAGAAAATTTCAAAGAGCTCAGTACTGTAATTATTGAAAGGGAAGTGAAGATGGATTGGGACTGAGAAGGATTCATCAACTGAACAGTGAAAGCTAGATAAAAATCCGGAAACAGTTGCTTATGGGTTAGTAACTAATGCAGCTTTATTAACACATGTGACAGTAACTGGAACTTGACTGGGAGACTAATGTGATGATTTGCAGCATTTTCTTCTTTGTATCTTTTTTCGTGCTTATTGGAAGAACAAAGGTTCTTAGTCTTATAGTGATTTTTGAGCAGGGGCTTTTAAACCAGACTGTCTATTTGTTTAATTAAGTCCTGGTTTTCCTACTCAACAGTTGTGTAACTTTAAGCAAGGTGCTTAACCTGTCTTTGCCTCAGTTTCTTCATCTATAGAATGTGGTAGTGGTATAAAGGTTAATAATGGTATACCTAACTCACAGATTTGTAAGGATTCAGTAAGTTAATACCCCCATAGCACTGGGAACAAACAGTATCTCTCACACAGTACTAAGTAACAACTGCAAGGGCCAGAATTTTGGAACTTTGGCAAAAAGGACACTCAAAAAATGGTATCTGGGTATAGTGGCTTAAGCCTATAATTCCAGCCACTTGGGAGGCCGAGGCAGGAGGGTTGTTTAAAGCTAGGAGTTTGAGACCAGCCTGGGCAACATAACAAGATCCCCGTCTCTAAAGAAATTTATAAAAAATTAGCCAGGTGCGATGGCATGTACCTGTAGTCCCAGCTACTCAGGAGGCTGAGGCAGGAGGATCACTGGAATGAACCTAGAAGTTTGAGGCTGCAGTGAGCTATGGTACCACCACTGCACTTCAGCCTGGGTGACAGGAGACTCTGTCTCTCAAAAAAAAAAAAAAAAGGAAAGAAAAGAATCAGAAATAATCAAAAAAGCAGTTGTTTATCAAGCATTAGTAGATTGGTAGGAGTGCACATCCTATTTTTTTTTTCTTTACCCAACTGCCCCCCTGTCTTGCAGAAACCTAAAAATGATATCTTCGAAAACTTACAATCTTGCTACAACTAGTTTTCCTTTGGAGTGTTACGTTTTTTAATTTTTCTGGATCCTGCCTTTCTTCGTCCTAGTTTGTACTGGTGCTTTTGATAGCATCCAGACACAAGGATGGCCCCACAGCAGCAAAGGAGGACGACGGAGGTACAAAGAGCTGCCGGCACCAGCCAGGCCTTCAGAGTCACAGACGCCCCACCCGGTGTCTGGGGTCCATTCACAGGTGTGTCGTTTCTGCTGTTGTACCCCTTGGTTTTATTCAGTAATTGTTTGCTACCGTTGAGTTGGGATGGCACAGGCTTATGAGAAAGTTTTGTGCCTGTGGGTGTGAAGAAAGGAGAAACAGTCTTGTTACGCATTTTGTTGATGAAATCAGTGCTTGGTGACATCGTATTTACCTTTGTTGTAATGGAGTCGTTCAGGTCATTCGGGGCAGTGGATCTTGCCCCAAAATCTGTGGTTAACTCCTTGGAATAACCGGTATGTTTTGTATTTACAACCAAATCTTCACGTGTGGTTGAGGAGGGAGCCTCTGTTGACGGTATCACATGGTTTATCACAGTGGTTTGCTGTTGATCTAAATTCATAACTTTTAGAATCCTTAGTCTGTCCCTCATAGCAGATGAAGAGCGAGTATTTAGGAATGCAGAAGGCGATTGTTCAAAAACCAACAAGTCTGGATCTATCCCTGAAAGATAAAAAAGGCTTCATTTGCTTTATTTTTCAATCATGAAGAGAAAAATCTTACAGCATGGTTTGGAGAGTATTTGCTTTTGCCATCATGAGTTATTGAACTGGGCTGAATTCAAATTCTACCACTGCAAATTTCTGCAGGGCTTACAAACATACTGAGTGCGTTTGATTTTATCTTCACTTTCTAGGACACTTTGCATTATAGACAAATTCGGTTCCACCCAAGGAGAAGCGTTTGTCTCTGTCAAGGCTCTTGAACAATAGAAAGTGTTAGTGCGAGAGCTGCAGAAACATCTGAGTTACAACATCACATTTTTAAATAAAGCTAAACAAAATAGGGCTTGAGAAGGGTGCCTGTATTCAAAATCATGAGCAAACACACTCCGGTTTCTCCTCAGATTATATAGATCTTTCACCTTTTACAAAATCATGAGCAAAACCTGAAATCTCATCCCCTTCCAGCCCCTGAGGGTCCTGGTTTGTCTTTAGCATTTTCTCTTTTCTTATATAAGCCCTTTCCCTTTGACGTCTTTGTCTTTAAAGAGGAAGAAAAAACCTCCCAGCACGTTTACTGGGGTCCCTGCCGGCAGCCATCTCTCCCTGGGAACGTGCCCTCATCTGATGCTTCGGAGGGAGGTGCTCCCTTGTTTCCCCACCACTGGTATCTCACTGCTCTGGCTCTTTCTGGTCCTTGATTCCTCTGGCCATCCTCTCCTTGAGATTCTTCTGTGCCTCCCTGGGCCCAGACCCCCACCCCTGGCATTTTACCCCAGATTGCAGGCCTCTCATTTGTTCTTTCTTTGGCTGGTTTTCTCCTTGCCCCTAACTGGTCATGTGGTTTCCACAATCTTCAATCCTACAGTTCAGCTGTATTTTCTCTTCACTGCCCCCTCCTCTCCAACACACACAAAGAGATGTCCCCATCTGTCACCATGGCCCTGTCTGGCACTAAAATCCATATCACCATTTTTTCCCTCTTTCTTGGGCTCTGATCTTATTTCTCTGGTGTTCTACTAGATTTCCACCTCAACATCTCATATCATCTCCAGCTGAATTTGCCCAAGGCCAAAATCACTCTGCCTGGTTCCTGTCTCTCTGGCATCACTATTCTTGGATCGCTGTGCTGGAGTCTGTACTGCCGAGTGATTTGGACTCTTTGCTTTAGAGACTGATAGAGAAATTTGTCTCGTCTGAATTTTGATGGTGCAGTCTTTTTTTAAATTTATTACAGAGTCTCTTTTATTATTATTTATTACAGAGTTTCACTTAGTCTCCCACGGTAGAGTGCTGTGGCATCACAGTTCAGCAACTTCAAACTTTTGGGCTTAAGTGATTCTCTTGCCTCAGCCTCCCCAGTAGCTGAGACTACAGGCGTCCGCCACAACGCCCGGTTATTTTTTTGGTTGCAGTTGTCAATGCTGTTCAGCAGGCTGGAGCCAGGCTCAAACCCGTCAGCCTCAGTGTATGTGGCCGGTGCACCACTGAGCTATGGGCGCCGAGCCCAAGTTTATTCTTTATTTATTTATATTTATTTTGAGACAGAGCCTCAAGCTGTCACCCTGGATAGAGTGCTGTAGCATCACAGCTCACAGCAACCTCCAATTCCTGGGCTCAAGTGAGTCTCTTGCCTCCGCCTCCCAAGTAGCTGGGACTACAGGCGCCGGCCACGATGCCCGGCCATTTTTTGGTCGCAGCCGTCATTGTTGTTTGGCGGGCCGGGCTGGATTCGAACCTGCCAGCTCAGGTGTACGTGGCTGGCGCCTTAGCCCGTTGAGCCACAGGCACCGAGCCCGAAGTCTATTCTTTAATTGTGACTAATGAGCACCATGAGATTACAAGTATGGGTGAGGAACATTTAAATGTGTATCTTTCTTTTTTTTTTTTTTTAAATGTGTATCTTTCTAAAATACATTGGTTCTCTCAGGACACCAAGTTTTGCAGAATACTTGTTTGCAATGCCCATGGCCCTCCAAACTGCCAGTTAGCATTTTATCTCCTGCTGGCACCCTCAGCACTGCAGCAGAAAGGCCGACTGTGGCTCTCACCCTGGGAGTTCTTGACATACGAAAAACGGTGGGAAAGCCCTTGTTTAGTCACACATGACTTGTCATTGGGATGAACTCATTGCTGAACATGCCGAACGAAAGGGAATTGTCTTTCGGTTTTCTGCCTAGATGGCCAAAACTTTTCCCGACATAATATTTAGAGGCTCATACGTGGCTATTGCCAGCCAGTTTCCAGGCTATCTGTCTCTACCACAGTCTAACTCACACTCTTCAAAGGTTTTCAGACAGATGGTCATTACCGTCTGTTATGTTGTACAGAATGGCACTGGTCCCAGGTTCTAAGATGCAGCTCTCCAGTGTCGGGCAGTGGATGTGGAGGCAGTTGACGTTGTCATGAATAGGGTCATGGTAGAAGACGGCCAGGTTGCAGGCAACTGAAAGGGAAGCAGGCCAAGCACATCTGCAGAGGCTTCTGATTTCCACAAGTGTGATATGCTCCGAGCAACTTACAGGTCTACATTCAGACATTTTACGAAGTGGGGACTATTGGAATTGCTGTGGACATGGAACATGCTTTTCTAAAAGAAAGTATCTACTGAGTACCTCTAAGTAATCTTTCATACATTTCATTCTTCATGGGATACCTGGAATTGTTATTCCTAGTCCCCACATTTTATGGTCCTGAAAATCTCAACTGGCTACCCAAACCTCCGGGGATTTCTATATTGGGTCTCTGGGTGTAATGCCCTCTCAGTATGCTAAGGGACTGGGGATGGCCAGAGAAAGACATAGGAAGATAAAGGGACAAATGCTATACCAGAAGAAGAGGTAACAGGAAGGGCCAAGGTAATTCTGGGAGAGGCCCAGTGAGCATCCCCTGCCGCCCCCGACTACAGCTGTGCACCTGCCCCATGTGCACAACCTCGTCCAAGGAAAAGCTAACCAGCATCCCCCAAAGAGACAGGGCGTGGATAGCAAGGATGTTAGCAGGTAGAATTCTAGGACATCCTCGTGTTTCTGCAAAAGTCAGTTAGGAAGACATCCCTAATACATTAGAGATTACAAATCCATTCCTTGAGGACTATGCTTTCCTCTCTGTAAAGTTTAAGAGAAAAGAATTTAAAAAATTTTTCAAATTTAAGATATTTAAATTTGTGATAAAGAAGTAGTTGATTCTGTAGAGAACAATTTGGAAAGATATCTATATACCTTCTGTAAATTATAGAAGGTACTTTATAATCAGAGCTGCTCCGCCAGCTCTGAGCAGAAGTGTGGTCTTTTAACATTATGACTTCCACCTAAATGCTGGGATGTGCCTTCCTGCTCTTTCTTGTTCTGAAGGAAGAAAGCCACAACTGGGAAGTCACAGAAACTCTAAAATCATGGGATTGTTCTGGATGATTACACAGGGGGGCCCCTGACTGTCAAGAGGCACAGCATCCTTGGTGTGGATAGTCAGGTACATTAATGCCACAGGAAAACTCAGAAACATTACTGTCCCTTCCCTCAGCTCCCCTCACAAAGGCTTCTGGGAGTTAGAAGCATCTGGAAGTTGGAAATCAGGACGGGCTATCTTTTCAAAAAGGTTCCCCTTTATTAAGTTGTTCTCTTCATGTCTGATTAACTTGTGAGGACTTGGCCAGTGACAGCTTCTCATACTGCTATCTTGACAACCTGTTTATAGTCTCCAAGGAGCTCCAATTTTCATCTCACCTGCATATTGGATAAGAGGCATGGGCCACTAATAACTTTGTATCAAACCATAGAAACAATGTGTGCAACAGCCAAGGGAATTATTTGAAAGTTTCTTTTCAAGTAGCTTTAAAATCTCGGAAAAATGAAAAAGAATCAAAAGAAGTCTTCAGGCATTCTGTGACTTATAATTCTTCTTTTTTTTTTTTTTTGTAAGACAGAATTTATTCACAGAAAAGAATACAGAAAACACTAAGGCTCCTGGTAGAGGGAGAGAATTCTAGTGGGGAGAGAGATGCTCTCTCCGTTTCTCTCCCAGTCTTTCCCCATCTCCTCCTTTAGGCCTTTAGTTTCAGGGTATATATAGGTGTATGGGTTACTTGGCCAGGAAACAAATGAATACAGTCCCTTCCGCCAGGGGCAAGGTGAATGAATGAATCAATGAATAGATACAGTCCATTCATGGAATTGAGGCCTAGGAAATTCACAAGAAATTGACCTAGGC
>CAUYON010067442.1:0-23151 GCA_963573935.1 Arctocebus calabarensis | reverse complement strand
TAGTAACATTTTTTTGGAGACAGTGCCTCAAGCTGTCACCCTGGATAGAGTGCTGTGGCATCACAGCTCACAGCAACCTCCAATTCCTGGGCTCAAGCGAGTCTCCTGCCTCTGCCTCCCAAGTAGCTGGGACTACAGGCGCCTGCCACTACGCTTGGCCATTTTTTGGTTGCAACTGTCATTGTTGTTTGGCGGGCCCAGGCTGGATTCGAACTCTCCAGCTCAGGTATATGTGGCTGGCACCTCAGCAGCTTGAGCCACAGGCGCCGAGCCAGGGGTAATAGTAATTAACTTAAAAAGGCTTACTAAATTCTGGCGCTACCCCAGCCTACAATATTGATTCAACTGACAAAAAAATTTGCAATTTTTCAGGCCACAACTACATAGCACAGTCGAAAATAATTTTTTTTCTGGATGCTGAAAGAACCGCCCTCCCCCCCGAAATAACGTTACTAAAAGAGAACGGAAAAACAGCCCATCTCATATCCCACTACGTCCCATTGCAGCGTTTCTTCTACTTTCCGCAGCTTTCCATGTCATTCAACTAGTTCACACGTGAAGATCAACGGGAAACGAGACCCCGGTCCTTTGCCATTTTCCTTTTAGACACAGGAGAGGAAGAGAATGGGCTCAGGGCTGTGATTTCCCCCAAGCACATTCAACGATTGCCTCAGTTACAATTTCCAGACACTGCCTCTCTTCCCCTGCCTTAAAAAGGTGAAAAAAAAGTGAGGTTGGTTCACACTGACGGCCAGCGATCCAGTGGTGTTTGGGGTGTGTATTTGTGTCTCATACAATGGACGGAGGTGAGGACCAACGATCGGGGACCTTCGTACTGTTTACAGTCCCTGAAAGCCTTCACTTTCAATTAGCAGGGAAAATAAAACTTCTCTAGCCAGCTGGAATGGGTGGGTAAGGTACAAGTTAATGAGTAAGAGCATTCCTAGGCACAGAGTTCAACAGCAGAGGGCACAATACTCCCTGGCCATACACTGGTGCTGGCAGCGAGGGGCGGGACCTGAGGGCCGCTGGGACTTGTAGTTCATCGTGTTCCCCACGGACACGCCGGCCCAGAACCACAACCACAAACCCCAAGGTGCACCGCGCGCCCCTCTGCTCGCTCCCGCCCCTCTCCAAGGCCGGCTCCCAGGGAACTGCTCTCGCCCCGCCCCCGTACGCACGCGTCACGTTTGTTTACCCTGAAGCCCCGCCCCCGTTGTCCCCTTGCTCTCCCCACTCCACCCCGAAATGCCGTCATTCTAACGATGCATATTCATGAGGCCCGCGCGGAGCTCCCGCCCTGCCCGCCTCCCGCCTTCCCGCTCCCGGCAAGTGATTAATATTCAATGAACCCAGCTCCGCGGCTGGTTCGCCGGGGTGAGGTGGGGGGAGCGGGCGGGGCCTGGCTCCGGGGAGCCTGCGACCCGGGCGGGGAGGGCGTGTGTGGGGGGGCGGTGGCGGCGAGGCGGGCGCGCGGGATGGAACACCGAGACACCGACGGAATGCTCCGAATTGCCACATAATCCCCTGGAACGGCCGCGCCGAGCGCCATTGGCTTCTCCCCTCTCTGCGCGCCGCCGCCGTCTCCCACCTTCGCCTCACCTCCTCCCTCTCCGCCCGCTGCCTCCGGAGCTGGGGGGGAAACGCGAAGCCCCACTGCAATGGAGCCCGCCGCCGCGGCCACGGCGCAGCGACTCCCCGAAACCAGCGGGGAGGATCGAGCTTCAGCTCCGGCGGCGGCGGCGGCCGGGGACGGCCGGAGCCCGGAGCTCGCGCTGACCCCGGCGGCCCGGAGCGGCGGGAACGGCGGTGGCGGCGGGGCGCGGGAAGAGGCCCCCGGCGTGGCGCCGCTGGGGCCGCTGCCGGGCAGAGTGGGGGGCACCGGGCGCAGGAGGCGGCGCGGGGCTCCCCAGCCCACCGCCGGCGGGGCTGCCCCTGTGCCCGGGGCCGGCAGCGGCGCCAACTCCCTTCTGCTGAGGAGAGGGCGGCTGAAGAGGAATCTGTCCGCGGCTGCCGCCGCCTCGTCGTCCTCGTCGTCGTCGTCGTCGTCCTCTTCGGCTGCTGCTGCCTCGCATTGCCCCAGCGCAACTGGCCTCCCCGCCTCCTGCTCGGCCTCGGCGTCGCTGTGCACCCGGAGCCTGGACAGAAAGACACTGCTCCTGAAACATCGGCAAATGCTGCAGCTGCAGCCGTCGGACCGGGACTGGGTGAGGCATCAGCTCCGGCGGGGCTGCGTGCATGTCTTCGATCGGCACATGGCTTCGACCTACCTGCGCCCCGTGCTCTGCACTTTGGACACCACGGCCGGCGAGGTGGCCGCCCGCCTACTGCAGCAGAGCCACAGAAGCGGCGGCGTGGTGAAGGTGCTGGGTCCAGGGTTGGGACCCGCCGCCGCCCGTTCGGGCGCGGAACTGCCCCCCGACGCCGGCCTCCGGCTCGCGCCGCCGGAGCCTCAGGACTTGGAGCCGCAGCCCGCGAGGAGTGCTCTGGCCGCCGTCGGGGGCCCTCCGCGCGCGCCTCCCGCCGACCTGCCTCTGCCCGGCGGCGACCCGGGCGGGTGGGCGCGTTGTGCCCCCCGCGCCAGCCCCGCGCCCTCGGACTCCAGCCCCGGCGAGCCGTTCCCCCGGGACCGTGCTTCCCCTCCTGGCACCCCGCGGCCTTTGGATGGCGCGGCCGCCGGCACGGCCTCCGACACGGAGAGCTTCAGCCTGAGCCCCAGCGCCGAAAGCGTGTCCGACAGGTTGGACCCCTACAGCAGCGGCGGCGGCGGCTCCTCGTCAGAAGAGGAGTTGGAGACCGACCCGGCCCCGGCGGGGGCCCCAGGCCAGCTCCGCCGCCTCGGCCGGCGCTCCCCGGGCTCCCCACCTCGGCCACAGCAGAAAGCCCCGAGGGGCGTTGACGGCCCGGCTGGGGTCGCTCCGGATGGGCCTTGGGGAGAGAAGGCTGCGGTAACCGCGGCCCCGGGCAGCCCCATGTCCACCCCCGGGAGGAGCGGGGCGGCTGCAGAGAAAGCGCCTCCGCCACCCCCGCCGCCCACCCTGTACGTGCAGCTCCACGGAGAGACCACCCGGCGCCTGGAGGCGGATGAGAAGCCGTTGCAGATCCAAAATGACTACCTCTTCCAACTGGGATTTGGGGAGCTGTGGAGGGTGCAGGAGGAAGGCATGGACTCGGAGATTGGATGCCTCATACGCTTTTATGCAGGTAAGGCAATCACCTGCGCGTTGACAGGTGGGTGCAAACACTTCCGAGAGCCGAGGAATGATTCAAATTGCTGGTCTGTTTGCCCTACCCGAGAGTGAATGCGGGTCCTGGTGAGTCTCTGTCTGATACGTCTTTCCAGATTTTACATACAATCTGTAGTACTAAATTGAGCAATCTTTAAATCTGTGACTTTTAATCAATCTTGAGGGCTCCGAGGTTGGAAAGCAATGTGGAGGAGGTGGCGGGTCACCAGGAAGTACAGGAAGCAGATACTTAATAAAGGTGCTTCCTTCAGGCCTCTTCAGGGTTTGTTGGGTTTCAGGCAGTTTGGGATTTCAGGTGAACTCACGTGAAGGTAATACCGACCGAGGAAAATGACCAACCAAAATGCTCTAGAACACCCTTGCTTACGTTTGGCTGTCCAGTTCACCATTCTTGGCTGTTAAGTATATGTCATCGTGAGCTGGTTCCTTGTCAACCGGTGCCCCTGTTTGTTCAGCTCTGCCATGCATATTTGCACACACAGTCTAACTTAGAAACCTGACAAATAGGAACCTATTTAAAGTAACACCTTTCCCCAGTGCTTATTTTGCTTTATTTCAGTTTCCTTTGCAAGTTTGAATTTTCCCTCAAAAAATGATTTTATCTGTTTGTCTCATTTCTTTCAACTTTAGTAGTCAGATCTGACCATTGCAGTAGGACTTGCAGTAGGGTTCATAATAAGAATTTATGTGGTTACTGTTTCTTAAGATGTGACCTAAAATCTTCCCCAGTCTTCTTTCAGCACTTGAGCAAATTCTTGACTAGGGATGACTAAATAGTGTTTCTCTTTTGGTTGAAGACTTGGCTGTACTATGTTAGGAAGCTATAGGTCCTAGTTTTGTATTTGACCTTAATAAGTGGTTCACATCCTTCTCCTCTGGTTTTAAGCATTATGTTCTTTTTTTTTTTTTTTTTTTTTTTTGAGACAGAGCCACAAGCTGTCACCCTTAATAGAGTGCTATGGCATCACAGCAACCTCCAATTCCTGGGCTCAAGCGAGTCTCTTGCTTCTGCCTCCCAAGGCGCTGGGACTACAGGCGCCCGCCACAACGCCGACCATTTTTTGGTTGCAGCCGTCATTGTTGTTTGGCGGGCCCTGGGGCTGGATTCGAACCCACCAGCTCAGGTGTACGTGGCTGGTGCCTTAGCCCGTTGAGCCACAGGTGCTGAGCCAACCATTATGTTCTTAGTGGTAAGGAGTTTTATTTAAGGTCAAGTTAGCATAGCAATATTAAATCAGGAGTGATAAATCTTTGCCATCTTTAGGTTTTAGGTTATAAGAGATGGTGGAAAAATAAGCATACTTCTTGCATCTCCATTAATCTGTAGCCATTCTTTCAGATTTAAGATGTTTTCTGGTCCAAATTGTCTCTTAGTACTACTTAAGTTAGTTTTTATGATATTCCCACATTGAAATATGCAAGACAGATAGCATTCCTGGGGAAAATGTCTGTCCTAGTTTAATTGAAGTTTTTTTTTTGAAATTCTTAAGTGGATATCTGATGAATCTTTGCCTTATAAAGAAAACCAAATTGTAATATAATAGCATTTGCAATATCCAAAGATAATATCTCAACTAGATGACATGACTTTGGAAGCTTATGGCCCAGAATATTGGTGATTTAATTGTGTGGGAGCAACAACTATATCCTCTTCTATAGCATGTGTAATTTGTCAAATATTGTTATTTTAATCACGCTTGAAACAAGAATATTTATTTTGTTGACATGAGAACCACAGATGCCTTTATTAACTACATGGAAGGAAATATGTGAAACTAACAATATATTAAATGAACAGTATTTGAACATATTTTGTATGGAAAGAGTTCTGTACCTTCCTTTTGCTTATGATTAGATATGTTGATCATGATAAATGCTCATGGGAAAAGTTTTGGATTACAGTACTGAAATATATATCTTTGTTTCTCTTTGGTTATCTCATCAATGGTGTCTAAAATATTCAAGTCCTGTGATAAGCATTTTTGTTTATTTTTTAAAACTCAATTCAGAAATGACAAGTCCTTTTTCTGGTTAAGTCTTAATATTTTGGCATGATTATTTAAATCTTTTCTTCATGAAAAGCAGTAAATGTTAAATAATCCCGAACATACTGCCTTATTTCTGTATGCACAGGATAAATATATGTATGTCTCTGAGTATATGCTTATAAAAATAACTAATAAAGTGAGAATGGCACATATTATCCACCCTGTTGAGAAGAGGCCAGGTGGTACAAGTGTTCCAGAAAGAAGATGCCTCATTGTTTCAAAGATACCTAACTTGCTTATTTTGGTTTTTAAACAAAGTTATGTTATAAAGCTTTAGTTACCAGACATCTCGGAGCTGATACCAGATACCCATTTGTTGTAGATCAAAATTTAGCATATGGTGAGTCTACTTGAACTTTTGCAAGGAAGTTTAGTTACTGATAAACAAAAGTGCCTTGATATAAATTGTTCTCAATTATGGGAACATTGTCAGGACTTCACAAATGGTGAACAAAGGTTTGCACCAGGCTGTAAGAGATTCCTAGAAATTTATCTCTGTGCTCCAGTGGAAGATAAGACACCTCAACAAGAGAGCGTAACATTTTGATATTAGTTCTTTTTCTTAAGAAGAGGATAATTAATGTGTGTTTTCCATGACACCTTTTAAGAGGGTGTTACAAAATTGTGGACCCCATTGTTTTTTATAATTTTATGTATAACTTACTCTTAATTTTTGTGCATAACGTTTTATTGCTAGGAAGTTGCTTTTAAAGCCTTTTGAATATTTTTCTATATTTATAATAAATGGAGATCCTTATCTATTGTCTATCTAGTTTATCTAGTCAGCTATTTTTTTTTTTAAATTTTTTGAGAAGCTCTCATCCAACAGAGTATTTTCATTCTCTTGAGGGTCACCTTTCAGTTTAATTTTAGTATGTATAACCTGTCTCAGGTTGTTCTTTAAAGGCTTTGAAAGCCATTTGTGGTTGCTTTGAATACTTACATATTTATTTGGGTAAAGTAAAATGAAAGTCTTTAATGTGTTGGATAAAGGTGCTATCTAATTATAGAGTTGTTAATGAAAACTTTGTTTGAAAATAGTTGTTGCATCTACAAGCAACCATTCTCTTAACAAAGTTAAAGTATGAGAAAATTTAAGTGGCTTTTTATGAATTTTCTTGCCAGAAGTATTTAAAATTTAATCCTTTTAAAATCAGACATCTTAAATTTTGCCTGAAAGAGTAATTTTAGGTTCAAAAAATTCAGGAACTTAAATTGTCTAACATAGTTATGGACTTCTAAACATGAATTAGCTTTGGTTTTGGACTCCTTAGAGAGTTTGTGTTATTGATCAAGGATAGTATTAAACTATATTTTTAAGTATTTTTTACTCTTTTCTACTAGCTTTTAGATCTGAGTAGTTGTTTCAGTTCATATAGCAACAGTGAGAAAGGGTATTGAATGCAGACCACACCCACTGTACCTACTAAATTTTGGAAAGGTTATTATTATTATTATTATTTTTTTTTTTTGGAGACAGAGCCTCAAGCTGTCACCCTGAATAGAGTGCTGTGGCATCAGAGTTCACAGCAATCTCCCAATTTCTGGGCTCAAGCGAGTCTCCTGCCTCCGCCTCCCAAGTAGCTGGGACTACAGGCACCTGCCACAGTGCCCGGCCATTTTTTGGTTGCAGCCGTCATTGTTGTTTGGCGGGCCTGGTCTGGATTCGAACCCGCTAGCTCAGGTGTACGTGACTGGTTCCTTAGCCCGTTGAGCTACAGGTGCCGAGCCTGGAAAGGTTATTTTTATGTGTGACACCCTGGGATTGCTGGGGAACAATCTCTCTAACTCTCTCATATTTCTTCTCTTTTTTTTCTTCTGGGAATGATCAAACCTTATGTGGTTTCCTACATGGACACTAAGAAGGGGTGGTTCACCATTAAACTATAATATTGATGGGCAGGTTCTTATTACTGTAATTACAGCAGTATTGAGTAATGTGTTTTGAACATGTGACACCAGTGTGTACTTGGACAGCCTTTTTAATTTTAAGGGTTTATATTTATTTTTGTTTTTATATTTAATATTTTTATATTTATGTTTGTTTTCATATAAAGTACATGCTGTCTTTTTCTTTATAACTATAATTTGATAACATCTGTAGTACCTTAGACTTTATTATATTCCAAAATCTTAAAAAGACTTTTCACATAAATTACTCATTTGTTCTTTGAAAAACATTATTAGGGAGTTGGTGTCAGTCCTCTTTGAGATGGAGAAAGTGATACATGGAGAAAATTGACTCCTGCTTGTGATTTTTCAGTCCTTGGCTGAGCTTGGGTATTCTATTTTGCAATTCATGTCACTTTCCATGAATCGATGCTGAATTTCATTTACACTTGAATTTTTCACTTGGTTAAAAAACATTTAGAAAATATGCTATTTTTGTTGGTTATGAGGTGATATTTTCTTCTAGTTCAAAGTGGCATTCCTTGTAAAGCACGGATAGTTCTATTTTTATCAAGCTGCCCTTAAAACGTAAGGAACCAAGACTGTCAAATAAATGGACAACTCGGAAAGAATACTAAAGTGTTCTAAATATTCTGGTTGCAAATGTCATACTTGCATTTAAGTTGATATGATTTAAAGTTTACATAATGATTCCTTATTCATTTATTCAAGACGCTTCATTTTTAGAGTATCTATTTTCATTGGGAGGTAGAGAATTAATACTACACCTGAAAAGTGGTTAACTTTCCAGAGTGTTGGGAGATATGTGATAGTCCAGTTCCTATAAGGTACTGACAATACCCATCATTAAAGTCTTATTTGTTAAACACTTTATTTTAAAATAGAATTATCTGGCTTTTAAATATACTTTATTGGTGGTGTTAGGCTCTTGTACTTCTAATAATTCATATGTTATATAGAGGTAGAGAGTAAATTCTCTCTGAATTTCTTAATTATACCTATATTGGTGTGTCTTTTGTGCTCATTGAATTAATTGTAGAGAGAGGAGATGGGTGTAAATGAGTTTGAGTAAAGTTTCAGGTTGAAGGTTATATCAAATTCAGCTATAATAAATGGTTATGCAAAGATGATATTTTTTAAGGTGTAAGATGTTTTTATTGCTTCTAATTCTCTTTTAGAATCTTGAATTAAGCTTTTGGTTTATAAGTAACAACATTCTATACGATCCAAGCCTAGTAAACTTGACAGTTCAGTTTAACATTTGTTGGATTGAATTTGTGGAATTTTGTTAAGCAGCTGGTGATACGTGCCCTGATTCTTCAGCCGCCCATCCTGTTTGGGTCCCCAGGGATGTGTTAAACACACACGCACATCTAAAATCTCCCATGGCAGGAGACTTTAAATGTGCCACATACTATTAATAGCTTATGTTGCACGTGAGTGGAGTCTGTGGATTTTGAGAGAGTAGTTCTCAAAAGTTTTCATAGAGCTAACAGGTTTTTTTCCTCCTCTTTTCAAAGGCTTCTCTTACCTCAACTTTGAGATGAATTTAATGAGACATCTGTCACATGAGGCATCTTAGATTTAATTATTTTGTTATGTGTCAGGGTTTAACATAGTTCACTCTATCTGGACAGGAGAATGATTTAATTGTAATTAGAAAGTCAAGAGATCCTGAAGCCCCTCAGTAGAAAACTATTCTTTTTTTAAAGACACCTGACATTTTGAAAAAGAGAGTTGTTATCAAAATGTCTGAATTAGTCTGGGAAAATGAAGCCCTTTCTTTCCCTTTAAGATTCTGCCTTCTAAAAGTTGATTTCATACCTTGAATCGCATGAATCTGGTGGAACACTGGTAATGAGGGGTTTTGAATTTGCCGTAATGTCCCTGTGCTTCTAGAGAAAACTTTTTTATACTTATCTTTGGTTTTTTAAAGATAATATAATTATAACAAAAAAAGATTCCATGGCTCACTCCTGTAAGCCCGGTCCTCTGGCAGGCTGAGTTGGGAGGATCGCCTGATCTCACAAGTTTGAGACCAGCCTGAGCTAGAGTGAGACCTCCCATCTCTAAAAATAGCCAGACATTGTGGCTGGCGCCCGTAGTCCCAGCTACTCAGGAGACTGAGGCAAGAGAATAGCTTGAGCCCAAGAGTTTGAGGTTGCTGTGAGCTCTGATGCAAGGGGACTCTACGCCGGATGACAAAAAAAATCAACCATGTAGATGTTTTAAGTGTATTAAGTATTTATTACTTGAGGCTATATGACTGACAGCATTTGGATTTGAGTGAAACGTCAAGTCTAGAAAATTTTGGTAAATCAATGCTCAAAGATCTGGAAAGAATAGATTATAATGATGCAAGATTAAAGGACATCAGTGTACTTGTTTAACTGTGGAATAATAGCTCTTTTCCAGTTGTGTGGTATTATCCTTTTTATCAAACATGTAATAATAGTCACTTGGTTATTGAAATGTTATTACATTTTGATTTTAGAATTGAAATTTTCTTTTTGTTTCAGACAGTCTTACTTTGTTGCCTTGGTGGAGTGCTGTAGAGTCATAACTCACAGCAACCTCAAACTCTGGGGCTTGAGTGATTCTCTTGCCTTAGGCTCCCCAGTAGCTAGGATGACAGGTGCCTACCACAACACCTGCTGTTTTTTTTTCTAGAGACAAGGTCTCCGCATTGCTCAGACTAGTCTCCAACTCCTGAGCTCAAGCAATCCACCCGCCTCAGCCTCCCTGAGTGCTAGGATTACAGGTGTGAGCCACCATACCTGGCCCCAAATGGTTTTGTTACCACCAGATGGCTTAGTATACCTTTCTGTGTTGTTAAATAAAACAAAGCATGATTATCCTATAATGCCACACTCAAGCTGAAATAACTTTTTTCCTATTGTATTTTGATATATGAGATTATTTTATATAAAAATAATTGTAAAATGTGTATTTAGTGATAGAATAAAGTGTCTTGTTGAGGTATAAACCTAGTGACCTCTGAGTTTATAACTTAGAAGTTCTATTGGAAATTGGGTGAAATACTTTATTTATGGTTTATTTATGCTTTATTTATGGCATATCCTATGAGTTTGCATATATTAATACTTTAGCAAAAAATCAAAAAAGTCCAGAATTTTAGCCATGTATTTTCTCAAAAGAGGCTTAGCTAAAAGTAAATTAGTCTCATTTCTAGTTTGTGAAAGCTTTCAGTTGAAGATGGAATAATATTTGGTTTTGGACCATTTCAATAATGAGTGAAAAAGCTAATGAGAAATTTGAAGTTTGAGATATCTGAACTGGTTGTGGTCGTTTTTCTTTCCTTTTCATTTTTTCAAGCAGGAGGAGATTGCATTTGCTGTTATCTATGTCTTCGGATTTCTGTATCTGATGAAGAGCAGCTGGACAATGAATCTTTTCATATACCTGCCTCAGTTAATAATATGTTAGAACATTTGGGCTTTCTTTTCAAATACTAGGCATGTTTTTAAATATAATTTGAGTTTGGCTGATTGGTGGGAGTAGGGGGGGGTGAGGGATTGATGAAAGTAACCCTTTTCCTTACAAAAACAGAACTTTAGGAAATAATTTCTCTTTTGAAGTTATATTCTGATTGAGAGAAAATGTACTATATTTTAAAGAAACTACGCTTGAGAGTTGAGAAACTCTGTATGACTTTGGGCATTCATTTAAACCTATCCTGGGCTTTGATTTCTTCATCTGAAAAACTGTGGGGTTGGAGTAGAACTAAGTTCTCTTCCAAATCAATAATCTGGGGCTTCATTTGAGGAGCCTGATTTTTGAAAGACTTTGTAAATTATAGCTGTTTTAAGTTCTGTAAGACCTGTCTATGGATTAAAACTATCAGATCCCTTGCCTTTTCTTATGGGCTTGAACCTAAAATAAAAATATAGAAGACAGCCTGAGATGGCCAGCTAAGCAGATCTCCTTTTTGGTGTAGATATTTGATTATCTTCCCCCTGCCACTGCTGTGCCCCAAAGTAGGATTCAGCATGCTATAGATGAATTTAAAGAACTACATCCTCTTTTAAGTTAAATTTTCTTTCTTCAACTGATTTATTAAAATACCTTCATAACCCTGTTTATAAAGTTTATTGTAATAACTCTGGTATTAGAGGGATCCAAATTTGCAAAAATTTATTGGCTAGTTAGCTTATTTCCTGGTGAGCCGTGTGTCTATCTCTCAGTACCTAGAGTCAGTAGATGAAAAAGCACTTAATAAAAATGAACTTTTGCACCATTATTTTGATTAGGTTATAGTATTTAGAATAGAGATGATTTAGCCCAATGTCTTTGTATTTTTTTTTTTTTGAGACAGAGCCTCAAGCTGTCACCCTAGATAGAGTGCTGTGGCATCACAGCTCCAATTCCTGGGCTCAGGCGATTCTCTTGCCTCCGCCTCCCAAGTAGCTGAGACTACAGGCGCCCACCACAACACCTGGCTATTTTTTGGTTGCAGCCGTCATTGTTGTTTGGAGGGCCAGGCTGGATTCGAACCTGCCAGCTCAGGTGTATGTGGCTGGCGCCTTAGCCTGTTGAGCCACAGGCGCCAAGAGGATGTCTTTGTATTTTTATAGATGAGGAAAGTAAATCCTTAGAGGTTAAATGTTTGATCCTGGATCATTGATCAAGTCACTTTCAGAATTAGGAACAGGACCTAGGATTTCATTATCTAGCTAGTATTCTTTATTCACACACTGTGAACTTGTATCTTTGGGTGTTCCTCAGATTTATTATTCACAATGAAAGTTAAAAAAATTGTGTGCTTCACACATGTTGGTGGTTCTCAATTACTTTAAGGTTTTTCAAGCATGTTTATTCTAATCAGGTTGCATATTACTTTGTCAGATTATAAGGGAGGAGTGTCTGATGGTACAGCTGGATATTGAATTGCACAGAGGGAAATTAGGTTTCATCAGTGATTTTATCTTTGGGGATTTTTGGCTAAGAAGTATAATGCTAGAAAATCAATATTGGTTCATCTAGAGATTTAAATTGTTGAATAGAAATGTTGGAAAAAGAAATTGAATTTTACAAAAATATTTGGGAGAAAAATTTAAGAATCGATTTTGGAAAAAATTTCTTTCCAAATGTATGTTTCATTATGTCCTTTATTTCATTTCTTCAAAAACATGTCATCTCAAAATTAGTTACACTTAGCTTGTTATTCAGGTACATATATACAGTTCTTTGTGTGATACAAAAAATGAAAACCACTTCGTTCAGTCCTCTTTTGAGTTTTTGTTGTGTGCTGATTTTGGAAGTTTTTATTATGAAATCTGCCACTGCCTTGAATACCTTCTCTCTCCTTTTTCTCTTAAAAAAAAAAAAAAAAAAAGTGAGAGAAAAATACCCTGCTGTGAGTAGAAAAAAGACAGTTCTTGAACTCTAAAAACAAATATTTCCAGATATTTTTAGGGGCATAAGAGAGATTTGGTCATTTACTTTAAGCAGAAGTTTTAGCTTCCATTCTGTGAAAGTTAGCTACTGATTCTGTTAATTCTCCAAAGATTACTATTCGTTTTTAACATGAGGAAAGGAACTTTTAAAAGTACGGAAGTAGAAAAGGGTAAAAAACATTGCATCTGGCATATTGACTATGTACTCCAGATGCCGAAGCAGAGGAGAGATTTCTCTTGGTCTCTTAGAGAGGTGGTATGGCTGGGGTGCAGCTGACAGTCAGTTTTAAGTGGCAAGGAACTCTGCTGCATAAACACTGCTGTAGTTTTTAGGCTTGTTCTACACACACACACATATAGGATATATACACAGACATGTAGGCTCTCTCCTGAGTGTTGAGGTAGAATGTAATAGGAGGGAGTAAGTGGAGTAAATAATCTTGGGAGAAAAATTTCATATTTAAAAATATTTGCAGTTCTTAATTTGTTGAACTTCTTTTTCCCACATATTAATAGGTAACTTATTATGAATGACCTGTTCTTATCCCTAGCCCACTTTGTCGTCGTTGTTGGATGTTTACCTTTTTCCTACTGATTTATAGATGTCTTTGGGAGGTATATTTAGGGAAACTGGTTTTGTTTCCTAAATCACTAATATTTTCTTTATCTGTTTTTCACTGTTATGTCAGTTTTTAGGGTCTGCATCATTCTTAGGAGGCCTCCCCTACCTCTAAATCTAAAAAAATTCTCTCATTTTCTTGTAGTCTTTTATAGTTTTATATACTTAAAATTTTAAAATTATGTTCTGTTGTTTAAGTAAGATAGGAAGGAGGAAAGAGGAAAGGAAAGAAGCTGTCTCTACATTTTTTTATTGGAAGTAAAAGAAGACAAATTAAAGAAATTGTCTCTTACGTTTTTTATTTTTTCATTGATTTAAAATGCCACTATTCTCCAGAGTTTATGCTTTTTTTTTTTTTAAACTGGTATGCAAGAGATTAAAATGTATGATATGGAATAGTGTAGATTTGTTTAGTGGCTATTTTAGATTTGTTGAGGAAAAGTAGGGGGAAAGGGAAGTCTACAGCTGATTTACCACTGCATTTCTTTTTTATTCCCTAATTTCCAATGTTACCATTACTTTTAGGATGACAACTTATCTACTTCTGGAATGTGGATTTATCAAGATACTCCATGGTCTCTTTATGGTCTCTAAGTGGCTACTGTAGGAGCTGGGGAAGGGGCTAGAATATAAAATGCTGCCTCTATACTGTATATGGTTTTTCCCTTTACATATTAGAAATAATTTTTTTTAAAGCAGTGATTATCGTTTTTCAAATTTGAACTCTTTGCTGTCTAATGTAAGATAAACTGTTCAGTCTCATTTATACTGAACAGATTCAGTTTTTCACCTTCTAGAGAAATTCTGGAGAATAACCCTGGGGAAGTTGTTGTGAAGTACTTATGATTTATCTTTTGAATTTAGGATAAGAAAGGCTAAAATGATGGTTGAAATCAGTAGACTGCCAGTGGTGCCTTTATGTTTTCTTTGTTGACCCGAGAAAGAGGTTTAATGTATAGTCATGAACGGTTGATAATTCTTGATAACGGGAATATAATTTGAAATAACTCTGATTTGAGATCCCAGAACCTGATGCGGAGACAGGTGTTCTAATAGTTCCATGTGCTTTAGTGCTATTAAGTAAATGAACTCCCAGAAACGAGGAGGTAGTCACAGTAGGGATGGGGGAGGGGGAAAGTAACAGATGTTAAATACAGAAAAGTCAAATTAGCACATCTACCATCTTTGGTAAGCAGGCTTTCATGGTCTAGTGACCAACTCTTAGTTATTATATGTGACCACAAGACAAATTGGACAACTGTTGGATTTTGTGGCATTATAACAGTCTGTTGGTGGAGAGCTGGGTTTTTCTTCTGCAGGCTTTTTGTTGTATTACTGAAGTTCCAAATTACCTTCGCTTGAGTAGTAATCTCTAGATTTTAATACTTTAGCACTCAAGGAGAAAATATCCAGATTGATTGCTCTAAAATACTAAATGAAATAAAATTGTGGTTACCAGATATATTTAGTTATTTGGCAGTAGCATTTCTTTCTTCAGTGACAAACCAGATACTCTTTTCAAAAGATGTTGAATAAACCATTCAACAGTATTATTTTCTAAAGATTTGATAAGTATAAAATAATTAAATTGCTTCAGGATAATTGTATTCTGCTGTATAATGTTCAAGAAATTGTTTTATTTTGTGAATTAGCAGACATTTATGTCACCTTTGCCTATATGCTAAGCCCTGGTCTTCTTTACTTGATGTGAGACCTGTAATAAACCCTTTAACCTTCAGTCTCATTTGTTAGAGAAAGAAAAGGTGATAAATTATGTGTCAGAGAAAATTGTGAATTTCAAGTTTGACGGTATATATGGAAGTGCTTTGTAAACCGTGAGATGTTATACAAATATAATGTGGTTTTACTATTTTTAGCCATAGTAAATTGCCACAGATGTTAATTAGAGTTAATTAGGGCTCATTTGTGGAAGATGGGATATACTGTTGTTGGGCACTGATGCTCAGTTACATGGCTGACATTTACATTTACTGTGCTTCACAGATACTGTATTTCTTACAAATTGAAGATTTGCAGCAACCTTGCATTGAGGAAATGTGTTGGTGCCATTTTCCAATAGCATGTGCTCACTTTGTGTCATGTTTTGGTAATTTTTGCAATATTTCAAACCTTTTCATTATTGTTATTTATGCCTGTTATGGTGATCTGTGATTAGTGATTTTGATGTTACTACTGTAATTGTTTAGGGGCGCCACAAATTGGTAGACTTGATAAATGTGTGTGTGCTCCCTGCTCTACCAGCTGGCCATTTCCCCTTCTCAGTCCCTCTTCTTGGGCTTCTTTGAGACATAAGAATATTGAAATTAAGCCAGTTAGTAACCCTATAATAGCTTCTATGTTCACGTGAAAAGAAGAGTTGCATATCTGTCACTTTAAATCAAAAGCTGAAAAGTGATTTAGCTTGGTGAGGAAGATGTGCCAAAAGCTAAAATAGGCCAAAGGTTAGGTCTTCTCTGCCAAAGGGTTGGCCAAGTTGTGGGTGCAAAAGAAAGGTTCTTGAAGAAAGGTAGGTGTGCTATTCTAGTGAGCATATGGACAGAATAAGAAGGTGAAACAGCCTTACTGCAGTGATAAAGTTTTAGTAGTTTAGGTAGAAGATCAAATGAGCCACAATATTCTCCTAACTCTGTCCTCAATTCTGTGTTGACTGAGAGAAGCAAGGAAGCTGCAGAAGAAAAATTGGAAACTATCAGAGGTTTGGTTCCCAGGGTTGAAGGAAAGAAGCTGTCTCTATAACATGAGAATGCCGGTGAAGAAGCAAGTGCTGATGTAGAAGCTATAGCAAGTTATTCAGAGAATCTAGCCAAGATCATTGATGAAGGTGGCTACACTAAACTACAGATTTTCAATGTCGATGAAACAGCCTTCTATTATTGGAAGAAGATGCCATCTAGGACCTTTATAGCTAGAATTAGGTCAGTGCCTGTCTTCACAGTTTCAAATGACAGGCTAACTCTTTTGTTAGGGGCTAAGGCAGCTGCTAACTATAAGTTGAAGCCAGTATTCATTTACCATTCTGAAAATCCTAGGACCCTTGAGAATTACGCTAAATCCACTCTGCTTGTGCTCTGTAAGTGGAACAACAAAGGCTTGATGACAGCACATCTGTTTATAGTATGCTTTGCTGAATATTTAAAACCCACTGTTCAGACCTATTGCTCAGAAAAAAGGATTTCTTTTGAAATATTATTGCTCACTGATAATGCAGCTGGTCACCCAAGAGGTCTGATGGAGATGTACAAGGTGATTAATGTTTCATTCCTGCTAACTCAGCATTCGTTTTGCAGTCCTTGGATCCAGGAGTAATCCAGGTCTTATTACTTAAAAAACACATTTTGTAAGCCTTCAGTTGGCATAGATAGTGATTCTTCTGATAGATTTGAGCAAAGTAAATTGGAAACCTTCTGGAAAGGACTCATCAATGTAGATGCCGTTAAGGACATTCATGATTCGTGGGAAGAACTAAAAATGTCAATATGAGTAGAAACTTAGGAATAGTTCATTCCAGCTTTTATGGACGACGTTGAGGACTTCAAGACTTTAATGGAGGAAGTACCTGGAGATATTAATATCAGCAGAAGATTTCTGGTTAGTCAGCATCCATCTACATCAAGGCAAGACCTTCCACCAGCAAAAAGATTATGACACACTGAAGGCTCAGAGATCAGTAATAGTTTTTGCAATAAAGCATTTTTATTTCTTGGAGGGGAGCAAATTCTTTTTAATTTTTCTTTTGTTTTTTTTGTTTTTTTTTATAAATATAATGGAGAGCTATTCAGTGTTGCCACAGTCCTGGATGCAGTCTTGGGCCACTCCTTTGCAGTTGTCTTGTTATGGCAGAACCTTTCCTCTTGCCTTTATTGCTTACTGGGACCCCTGATTGTCCTTAATTTTTTAATATTTATTCATGTATAAATAAATATGAGGTACAAATGTTTAGGGTACATTGTTTTCAGTTCTAAGGCAAAGTTCAAGTTGTGGTTGAGCCCTTCACCCGGGAAGGGTGCCGAACACCCTAACGTTGTGTACATTAGGTGACATCCCCCCTTTCCCTCCCCCTTGCTATCTTTTGTGTTTACCTGGGTGGAGTTGAAACACATTGCTGTCTTTTGCTATACTGTGTTTTTTCTTTCATATGAGCCTATAGTTTACATATTGCTTTCATATTAGTATTGAGTACATTGGATACTTTTTCCCCATTCTAGAGATACTTTATTAAGAAGAATGTGTTTTAACCCAATCCAGGTAAACACAAAACATGTAAAGTCTCCATCTTTCCTTATGGCTGAATGGTACTCCAGGGTATACATATGCCACAGTTCGTCTTATCTTTGTAATAAACATATCGTCTTTTTGCTGGTGTGACTTTCATTGTCGAATTACAAGTGCTGAATGTACCTTCTTTCTGAGCTCTGGTTTGCCTTTCTTCACTATGGTCTATCACCATGTCATACATCTCTGTGAGAAGTCTGTTCACATCATCACAGAGATGATGTGCAGAGTTTTGTTCTCTAGCCATAATCAGCACAGTTGATTGTGGCTCCTACCAGAAAACCCAGGGAAATCCAGAATTTTGTACTGGAAAACCCACTACATCCTGGCTTTGGCATCTTGAATACTGGGAACGGGCAGAAAGATAATAAAGCATCTTAAAATAAGTTATATACATTGTATTTTTAGATATAATGCTGTGGCACACCAGCAGGGGTGTCCAACCTGTGGCCTGTGGGCTGCAAGATTATGTGAGGACTTTTTTGCTTATCTGTGGTGTTGGATATCACAAAAATTATGCACGGACTTTTTTTATTTCTCATCAGCTTTTGTTAGTGTTTGTATATTTAATGTGTGACTGAAAACAATACTTCCAAAGTGTAGCAGAAAAGAAAAAAGATTGGACACCCTGGCAATAAACATTTCTATCACTAGGAAACCAAAAAATTTACATGACTCAATTCTGATATTTTTATTTCTGATATTCTATTGTGGTGGTCTGGAACTGTACCTAGAATGTCTCTGCAGTATGGCAGCACTCATTCATTCATCCAGTATTTACTGGAGTTATTTATTGTGTCTAGGGTGCTTTTGAATCAAAGATAACTAATATGAATAGTTTATGATCCCTTGAAATACTGACCAATTTGAAGGCATGTTTGTGGAAACAAGGAAGCCAGCATGTACGCAGAAAGGTAAAGCATGTTCTAATAGAGACATAGTATTTGCAAGTTACTGTATTAGCAAAAAGGAAAGAGGCACCTGACTCTGCTGTAAGCTGCCCTTGTGGACCAGAAGGAGTAGACTATTGCTTCACATCTGGGATCTTGAACTTTGTTTTTAGAAGCAACTATAAATTATTGGCTGAAGGTCTAGTCTAACTGAATTTAGGATTTAAATTCCAGTTTAATTCTTTTCTTTTTTTAATTTTTGTAGAGACAGAGTCTCACTTTATCTCCCTTAGTAGAGTGCTATAGTGCCACACAGCTCCCAGCAATCTCCAACTCCTGGGCTTAGGCGATTCTCTTGCCTCAGCCTCCCGAGTAGCTGGGACTGCAGGTGCCTGCCACAACGCCCAGCTATTTTTCTGTTGCAGTTTGGCTGGGAAATGGGTTTGAACCTGCCACCCTTGGTATATGGGGCCAGCACCCTACCCACTGAGCCACAGGCGCTACCCTCCGGTTTAATTCTTAAAAAATTTACCAAATACTTCTCTGTCTAGGTATTTGGACCTTTTAATCCACTTGAATCATTTTGGGCTCCATTTGGTATCTTAGTTGGTGAGTGGGGTCTAAGTTCTGGTTTAAGCAAATAATTAGTTTTGAGTTTTTGAAAAGAAAATGCCAGTGTGCACATGCTTGGGAGGTTGCAGTGATACCTGGCAGTGTACTGAAAGACATGCTCTTTTTTTTTAAGGCCTGTGAGGTTTTGGTTTCCTATGAGCTTATGAGATTTGTGGGAATGCTATTTATTTCTGTAGGTAGGTACTTTATTTTAGTGTCATGCGTAGGCCACATTAATGTAAAATTTGGAAGCTGGTGAATTAGATATGACCTGGTGGCATTTTTTTTAAAACCTTACCATCTACTCTTTGGATCTTTATGGATGAAGGATTTTTTTTTTTAAACCTTTCACCTGGACTAGGAGGAAGCAAACTCTTTGGAGTTTATATAAGCAAAACAACATATTAGCTCTCTTACCCATGTTTGTAAAACCTGTGCATCACACATAGCAAGTTTTTACTAATGACCTACTATAAATTATTTTTGTCTTGGATGGATGGCAAATAGTTCTGTGAAATACTGTCTCATGTAGTAATGAGGATGACAACACTGGAAAAAGAGTTCCTTTAGTTTTTTATGTTTTAGATTTACGAGG
Organism: Arctocebus calabarensis; assembly: GCA_963573935.1. Taxonomy (NCBI): domain Eukaryota; kingdom Metazoa; phylum Chordata; class Mammalia; order Primates; family Lorisidae; genus Arctocebus; species Arctocebus calabarensis. Next base: position 3,518 of record CAUYON010067442.1, on the reverse strand, counting down.
AACACCATGGTAAAACAAGTTATTTAGGTTCTGTTGGACTAAAATAAGTCACACGTTTCTAATTTGAATAAAACACTTTTTATTTAAACTAATCAACATTCAGGTTAATTACCTGCCACTGTGTATTTTCTAGCTAACGTTAAATAGCACCGACTTGCCCTCCATGAACATTTTTACAGTGACTTACGTTTACTCCTCAGAACAATGTCAACACCTGACAAGGCGATTTTCATGGAGGATATTAGCACAAATCTTAGCAACAATGTAATCATAAACAGAATGGTTATTGGCCCTTGTTATTCTGAAGCAGGAGCTCAATAATCCTTGCTGTATAATTAAATCATATGAGGGGCTTGGTGTTTTTAACCAAAATCTTAGTCATATTGTTCCATTGATAAGGAAATATGTGATGACGAAAATTGTATAAACATACCTAGGATCTACTTAAAAGAATAACATCATTTTGAAGATACCATGTATGTTTTTTCCTGTATATCTATATATATATCTATGATAGTTTAATTTATATGTAATATATACCAGAGGTTAACATCAGTAACTAATATTAGGACAATTATAACAGTATACTGTAATGAAAGTTACATGGTCTCTCTCTCAGAATGTCTTATTGTACTCAACTATTTTTAGACCATGGTTGACTGGGGGTAACTGAAACCATGGAATGTGAATAAGCGTGAGACTCTGTATGTCCTCCATGCCAGGAGCTAGGGACATGATATGAACAAGATCAGTAGGATTTTATATGTCAGCATGAGTTGGAGGTTTCTAGTTTGGGGGTGACTGTCATCTCATTAACCAGCAGGTAGAATGTAGGATCAGGAGTCGGCTTTCAGGTGAGGGAGAGAGATGATGAGTTAGAATTTGGATGTGTTAAGTTGAAATACCTAAAGGACATGTAGGTATGTCTGACGTACTCTGGGATCATGTATATTTAGGTAGTAGTTGAAGCCTTTGAATTGAATGAAATTACTAGATAGAGTGGACAGAGTGAGGAGGGGCCTTAGGGAGCAACTCTGAGGAATGCCTCTATTTCTGTGGTGGAGGATTACAAGATTAGACCAAGCGTTTCTTACACCAAGGAGACGTACTCTATATGAAGATCAGTTAACTGGCAAAGTTAATTTCTGGTGATAGACCATAATAGTGGTTACCTTTTCGGAGGGATATCGATGGGAAAGGTGTGAGGAACCATCTGGTCTTAATCTTGTTCTTCATATTGATCTGGTCTTAGTTTTCTGGGCATATACATACAGTGGAACCTCTGTAAGTTGACCACCCAAGGGACTGAACTAAACTGGTCAACATATGTCGGTGGTCAACATAAGGAAAGTAGGCCTGCTGTACTGCTGCGTACATGTGGTGCATGCCTAGCCTGTGAAAATTAGGTCAACTATGCAGGTCCTACTATGTATGAAAATTTGTGGATAGTTACCCTTATAGTTTCGTGTGCTTTGCTAAATTAAGTTATATATATGTAAGTGGAAGAAGGGAAGTGGTCCTAAAGGAAGAAGCTTCAGTAGTATTCAACAGTATTTCTATCCTGAAGAGAAAAAGAGAAAGGAGGAGAGGCCAAGGATGATGGACAGGTGGAGAGGAAAAAATAAACAAAGGGAAATTCTGGAAGAAATAAGAGGGGTAGAATCATGAACACCCATGGAAGAGTTATCCCTGGGTGAGAAGGCGGCTGCCTATTTCCTTTAAGGTCTTAGAAGGGTGGGTAAAGGTAAGAATTCTTCAAGAGACTGGCACGGTGCTCATGCCTGTAATCCTAGCACTCTGGGCAAGGTGGGTGGATTGCTTGAGCTCATGAGTTCAAGACCAGCCTAAGCAAGACTGAGACCCCCCCATCTCTACTAAAAATAGAAAAATTAGCTATTTGTTGTGGTGGGCCTGTAGTCCCAGCTACTGGGAAGCTGAGGCAGGGGGAACACCTGAGCCCAGGAGTTTGAGGTTGCTGTGAGTTATAATGAAGACATGGCACTCTACCTCATGGCGTTGGAGTGAGACTGTCTCAAAAAAAAGAAAAAATTCTTTTAAGAGTTTTGGAAGTCTCTGGGTCTCCACTGGCCTCAATTTTTTTCATGAATTTATTAGAAGGTAAAGAAAAGCCAAATTTTAATATTTAATGTTCTTTTTATTGAGCTATTGAGCCAACTAATGATAGTGTAACCATCTGTTGGGAGTTTGTGACTGTGATTTCAATCTATGTTGAACTTTCTTTTTTTTTTTTTTGAGACAAAGTCTCACTTTGTCACCGTTGGTAGAGTGCCATGGCGTCATAGTTCACAGTAACCTCAAACTCTTGGGCTCAAGCGATCCTCTTACCTTAGCCCCCTGAGTGGCTGGGACTACAGGAGCCCTTTACAATGCCTGGTTAGTTTTTCTATTTTTTAGTAGAGATAGGGTCTTACCCTTGCTGGTCTTGTATTCCTGAGCTCACATAATCAACCTGCCTCAGTCTCCCAGAGTGCTGGGATTAGAGGCATGAGCCACCTTGCCTGGCCTATGTTGAATTTTCTGAAGGATGATTCTTTCTTGGAGCATTCTAAAGTAGTTAGGGAATGGAGGATGGGGGTATGGTGGGGTGGTAGGGACAATCTAGAGGTAAAATAACTGATGGCCAAACTTGGTTTTATAGGTTTGGCATTGCTTTTATTGGGCTTTCATAGGTAGTTTGTGGTTCTCTGTCCCTAATTTCGAGAAAGAAAGAGAGAGAGAGAGAGAGAAAGGAAAAGAGTAGGTGGGAAGGCAGGGTGGTCAAAAGCCTTCAGGGAAGTTACAAGTAGTAAATGACCAAACTAGGATTTTCCCTTTCTTCCATTATATTCTCTTTACTTTTTTTTTTTTTTTTTGTGCTTTTTGGCCGTGGCTGGGTTTGAACCCGCCACCTCCAGCACATGGGGCCAGTGCCCTACTCCTTTGAGCCACAGGCGCCACCCTCTCTTTACCGTTTATAAAATCACTTATATATATAATTTCTGAGATAGTTTTGCTTTTTTTTTAATCATGACCTATTGATTATATTTGCAGATTATGAGATAGAATTATTTATATAACTTCTGAGATTGTTCTAATTTTTTTCCTTTATGACCTATTGATTCTGAGGAAGTCATTTTCCATTCACAGATTATCAAAACTGTTTATAAAGTGAGCATAAAGACATGGTAAGTTTTTAATTTAGGTAGATATAAAACAGATGGTATAAGGACAATTATTGTAAATAATAAGCATTGTTAAGAGAAACCTATTAAATCTAATCTAAGAAAATCATTTTTCTTCTTGTTAATTGTAAGCATTGAATTTCTGTTTTGTTTTCAGTATAGAGCTAGATGCTGAGATTTCAAATTGCAGTTATTGTTTTCTTTTTTTTTTTTGAGACAGAGCCTCAAGCTGTCACCCTGGATAGAGTGCTGTGGCATCACAGCTCACAGCAACCTCCAATTCCTGGGCTCAAGCGAGTCTCCTGCCTCTGCCTCCCAAGTAGCTGGGACTACAGG
>CAUYON010067441.1:0-28859 GCA_963573935.1 Arctocebus calabarensis | reverse complement strand
TTCAGCATTTACTTTGTTACTATGGTAACCACTCTATCTGGCCAGTCACCATTTTTGGAGTTTCTCCAACAGTTTTCTTTCTAAAAGGTGCCCTACTTTGGGTGTCCCCTCCAGACGGTACTCTCATCGACCTCCAAATTTGGTGCAGGAGTCCATGTTTCACAAATCTTTCCACTCTGCTCTCACGTTCTCTCGCAAACTGGCAACTGCAATTGGCTGTGGGAGAGGGGCTCCCTGCCGGGACTGTGGCGGTTCTGGGCACCGCAGCGACTGCTGCTGCCACTCTGGACTGCTGCTTTTTCCACAGCTGAAGTGCATGGGGACCCTCTGAGCCAATTTCCACAGCTCAGAGTGTCTCCTCCATGCCACAGTTCCCTGCGCACTCTGCACAGTCAGGCCTCACCAGAATTCCCCACCAGGGATGGCACTTTCGGATCAATTACTCCCAATGTTCTGGGGAAAAGGCGTTCCATTTCAGACAATTCAAAATGTCTGTTTCCTGGCAGGATCCCCTCCCTTCAATTCTTCCTTGGGCTGCCCAGTCCTCTATGGCTCCAAGCAGCACCTGTTTCTGGTCGCCAAACTCTGGAGTCCACACTTCAACGAAATTTTCATCAATTAGGTTTTGCGTGTTGCCAACTGCTGTCCTCCCTGTGGGAGGGGCCGGCTGCCACATCTCCACTGGGCAGGGGAAAAGTCTATAGCAGAGTTCTTGGTTTTTAACTACACCTCAAATACAGCAATCCACCAATTCGCTGCGCATCTTCAGCTGTCCATCCACACAAATAATTCACACAGGGAAATACCCAGAGCTCCCTCCCTCTCACCTGATGTCCCGAGAGAGATGGGCTATGTGACTGTCTTGACCTCCATTTTGCTCTGCCTCCCTCCATTTTTTTTTTTTTCAAAGCATTGGGTAGAGTGATTATTCCTACTGTATTTTTTTTTCCAAATTGTTTTTATCTCTTCTAGTTCTTTTGCTTTTCTATATAAGAAAAGAACACAAAAAATTTTGCTGGCTTTTTTTGGTGTGGGTGAGGTTCCCAGAAGATGAAATTACTATTATTAATATGGGGAATAGCTTAAGCTTCATTTAAAACCTGTTAATCATTAAATTATCTATTTGACCTTTAATGATTTCTTCCTTGCGACTAAGTTTTTCATCTGTAAATTGGAGATAACTCTTACACATTGTGAGGATTTAATAACATGACTTTTAAATAGCTTAGCACAATTTTTTTTTAATTGTTGGGGATTCATTGAGGGTACAAGAAACCATATTACACTGATTGCATTTGTTGGGTAAAGTCCCTCTTACAATCGTGTTTTGACCCCAAAAGGTGTGGTACACACCAAGACCCCTCCCCCCTCACTCCTTCCCTCTCTGCTATTCCTTTCCCCACCCCTCCCTCATTCTTCACTCTCTGCTCTCCCCTTCCCTCACCCCCTCTGTGTCATTGTCATTAATTGTCTTTTTTGTGAGCAGCAGAGAAAGAGAAAGCTTGGAGTTGTGAAGCTATTTACATGTGCTTCTGATGATCATAAACATCAGACACACATGTAAATAGCTGGAATGGAAAAATTCAACAAGTTAAGGATAAGCGATTTTTAAAAATGAACTGGCAGGGCATATATACAAACTTACTTTAAGGTAAAATTTGAAAAGAGCTGCAAAATTTATCAACAGATGAGCAACATTCACTAAAAAAAATTACTAGGAAGCAAAAACAAAATTATACATTAACATTTCACTATGAATTTTTTTTCAGTAAGAAAGTAGCCATTTCTTTAAAAGAATACCACAAAAATAAATATTCCAGAAGTCAGGAAAGTTGCAAGAAAATGGGAGGAAATGAATTGTGAGCTAGTAGAATGCTAGCAAAACACAGAAAACCACCAGAGAAATAAAGACAAAATTGGAAAATATGGGAAACAGACTATACACTGCCAGAAAAAGAAAAAAAAACAGTAAAAGGACATAAAGGACAGATAAAGAAATACAATCAAAATGAAATTGAATAAGGGGGATTTGGGGGGAAATGATAGCTACGATAGGTAAAGGAAATCCAACACAAATGTAACTAGAGAAGAAAACAAACCAGGAAAATGAATAAGAGAAGATTTGACTCTACTTATTAAAAGAGCATATGACAGGCCAGAGAAAAGTGAATCAGAACAGACAATAATAAGACACATATCTGGTGAAGTTGGAGAGAGAATGCAAACACGGGGCAGAGAGAATGGAGAAGGAAGGGATGGAAGAAGGGAGGGACCCAAAGGGAGAGAAAGCATTCTTTCTGGGCATCCAAGCAAAGAGATAAGGCATTAAATAGGGGGGAAAATTAGATGTGTCTTTTATTTTTCCCAAAGCAACACACAAAACAAGAAGAGTGTGTTGTTTACATCTAGAAGACAGCCAGAAGGGACCTGTGAGCCATGGATGTTAGAGCCAGCAAATATGCCCTTCCAAGGCTCGGCGCCTGTGGCTCAACGGGCTAAGGAGCGAGCCATATACACTTGAGCTTGCGGGTTCGAATCCAGCCTAGACCTGCCAAACAACAATGGTGGCTGCAACCAAAACATGGCCGGGCATTGTGGCGGGCGCCTGTAGTCCCAGCTACTTGGGAGGCAGAGGCAGGAGACTCGCTTGAGCCCAGGAATTGGAGGTTGCTGCGAGCTGTGACGCCACAGCACTCTATCCAGGGTGACAGCTTGAGGCTCTGTCTCAAAAAAAAAAAAAAAAAATTGCCCTTCCAAAAGCAAACAAAGCTACTAACAGTTTTGAAATGTCTGAACTTAGGTAATATTTTTCAAAGACGCTGTCCTGAGGAATCTATATGAAATCAGACACCATCGAGACAAAAGATAAAGGAAGAAAGAGACTGTAGCAGAATGAGAAATGATCATAACTGTTCAAAATTAAGATTAAACAAGCTGGGGGTTGGGGTGACAGAATGCAAATGCCGGTCGATACTATCTAGAAAAATAAAGCATCAGAACATTATAGAAAGTTACAATTACAAAGATTGCCATGAGAACAAAAATACAAACCCTCCTGAATATCAGAACTACAATTTGTGCCATAATATATCTGTCATATTAATAAATATAAATGGGCTTAACTTACCTATTATAAATATTATTTCCTATTAGATTACAAAGCAAATCTAAACCCTCAGTTTATATGTATAAGAGATACACAAAACACAAAGTGATTCAGAAAAGTTAGAAATAAGAGAACAGGCAAAGACAACCAGAAAATGCAAGCAAATAGCAAAAAAAAGAAAGAAAAAGAAGAGCAGAGGACATGATCTAAATATCACACAATGTTAAACTCAGAGTCTACAGCATTAAACAATAGAAAGTAGGGCACCTTTTGTAGGGTGAAGGTGCAACTTGTAATGAATTTTAATAGTTATGAATATCTATGCAATCAGAGACATAAAAGTAACAGTCAAAAAATAGTAAATATAGCAGTTTCAAGGAGAAGTAATCTAAAAGTCTCCCAAGATTGACAACAGGTGGATTTTAATTCCTCTCTCCCAATTTAGGACCAATCAAGTAAGTAAAAATATTAAAACAGGATACAGATGATCCAAATAACATAAATATACAGTAGATCTGATTGATATATATTGAGCACTACACATTGAAATGCTTTTGGATGCACATAAAACCAATATAATTTAAATCACAAAGGAAACTACACTAGATACACATAGAAATTAATGGAAATAAATAAAAAATAATAAAGCCTAGTTCTTTTGATACCTACTCATACTGTATACAAAAAATTCCTCAAAATATATCAAAGACTTAAATTTAAGAGCTAAAATGATTAAAGTGTTAGAAGAAAACAAAGGCATAAATCTTCATGACCTTGAATTTGTCAATGACTTCTTCATTAAGACACCAAAAGAACAAAGAATAAGAAAAGATGGATAAGCCAAACATCATCAAAACTTAAAACATTTGTACTTCAAAGAACACCATGAAGAAAGTGAAAAGACAGACAACAGAATAGGAGAAAAACTTTGCAAACCACTTATCTGACAAAAGACCTGTATCTAGAACAGTGATTTTCAACCAGTGAGCCATGGCATGCTGCTGTGCCATGAGACAATCTTAGATGTGCCCTAAAAATTACTTTCTAAAGAAGTTCAAAGCACTTTACTGTTTGTTTGTTTGTTTGTTTGTTCATTTTTCTCTATTTTTTTCTTGCTCATGAGGTATTATTTATGTTTATTATTTTTTTTTTAAAAAGACACATTTATTCAGTGTCATATCAGACTATTACATCTAGCAATCAACAGCATGGGTGCAAAAAAAAAATCTACATTAAAACCCTTTGTTGGAATGCTTTACACTTTCCACAGAACAGAAACTAAAATAACCTGTTATACAATTAGTCACAAATATAGTCCTCGAGTTTTTTGCCCACACACATGAGTATTGTCTAAAACATGTCTTCTTTGTAGCAGCTAGGCCCTGCCACCACTGTGCTTGGCTGAATTCACAAATCTGTTGTAATCCCTGTCACTTCTCTGGCTCTCCTCTCCTGCTAAGCTTTGTTTCCTGGGAATAATTAAAACCTTCTTCCACTGCCATAGCTACTGCTGCTACTGGAACCACCATAGCCACCTTGGTTTCGTGGTTGGGCAAAGTATTGGCCGCCACCACCATAAGGACCAGAGCTTCTGCCCCCAAAATTTCCTCCCTTCATGGGTCCAAAATTTGATGATTGATTCTTGTAATTGCCAAAATCATTGTAACTTCCACCACCTCCAAAATTGCTTCCACTACCACTGCCAAAGCCTCCTTCGCCTCCTCCGTTGTTATAGCTGTCATAGCTGCCACTCCCACCATAGCCACTGCCCTGGTTTCCATAACCCTGTCCACCACTTCCATAGCCTCTGCTTCCTCCAAAGTAACCAGGGCCACCTCCTCCATAACCACCATCATTACCAAATCCAGTGTAGCCATCCCCGCTGTCACCATATCCACCACCACCACCACGGTTGCCACAAAGCCACCATGACCACTGAAGTTTCCTCCACAGCCAAAGTTGTCCTTTCCACCAAAACCACCTCCATGACCCCCACCAAAGTTTCCAGAACCACTTCGACCTCTTTGGCTGGATGAAGCACTAGCCGTCTCTTGCTTTGACAGGGCTTTCCTTACTTCACAGTTGTGGCCAATCACAGTATGGTATTTCTGAATGACAATCTTATCCACAGAATCATGGTCATCAAACGTAACAAAAGCAAAGCCCCTCTTCTTGCCACTGCCTCGATCAGTCATGATTTCGATCACTTCAATTTTCCCATACTGTTCAAAGTAGTCTCTTAAGTGATGTTCTTCAGTATCTTCTTTAATGCCACCAACGAAGATCTTTTTCACAGTTAAGCGGGCACCGGGTCTTTGAGACTCTTCTCTGGAAACAGCTCTCTTTGGTTCCACAACTCTTCCATCCACTTCGTGTGGCCTTGCATTCATTGCTGCATCCACCTCCTCCACTGTGGCGTATGTGACGAACCCAAAGCCCTGGGGCGCTTGGTGTTTGGATCTCTCATTACCACGCAGTCTGTGGCGTTCCCCATTGCTCAAAATGGCTCCTCAGACTCTCATCAGTCGTTTCCAAGTTCAACCCTCCAATGAAGAGCTTCCGGAGCTGTTCCGGCTCTTTAGGAGACTCCGACTTAGACGTGACGGCAGTGGGAAGAGAGACTTTAACGATGCTTCCTCGGCAGCGTCCACAGGCAGAAAGCTGTTTATTATTTTTTAATTTATTTTTTATAAAATCACAACTGTATACATTTATGGGGCACAATTGATGATTTGATATACAATGTGGAATACTTAAATCAAACTGATTAACATAACCATCACCTCACTTATTTTTTTGTGGTAAAACATTTATACTTTACTCTTAGTTGTTTTGGAATGTACCCTTACATTGTGCACATTCGGCAAGATCCCACCAAACACCCTCCGTCCTCCCTCCACTCACCTTCCTCTCTCCCCTCTCCCCTCTCCCTTCTCCTGTCCTTCTTCTCTCCTTTTTTGCTGGGACTATATTTGTGTTTTATCATTTGTATGAATGTGTAAATGATTATATATTGGTTTTATAACTGTATCGAGTATATTGGACACTTTTTTTTTTTGAGACAGAGTCTCACTATGTCACCCTTGGTAGAGTGCCTTGGTATCACAGCTCACAGCAACTTCAAACTCTTGAGCTTAAGCAATTCTCTTGCCTCAGACTCTCAAGTAGCTAGGACTACAGGCACCTGCCACAATGCCCAGCTATTTTTCTGTTGCAGTTGTCCATGTTGCTTAGCTGGCCTGGGCTGAGTTCAAATCCACCAGCCTCAGTGTACATGGCTGGCTCTATAATCACTGTGCTACAGGCGCTGAGCCTGGATACTTTTTGTTTCCATTCTTAAGATACTTTACTAAGAAGAATATGTTCCAACTCCATCCAAGTAAACACAAAAGATTGAAAGTCCCCATCTTTTTATTGCTGAATAGTATTCCATGGTGTGTGTATACGTGTGTGTATGTCTATAAACACATATATATGTATATAATTTGTTAATCCATTCATGAGTTGATGGACATTTGAGTTCCTGCCACAATTTGCCAATTATGAATTGGACTGCAAGAAACATTCTGGTACAAATGTCTTTGTTGTAAAATGATTTTTGTTCATCTGAGTACCTTCTTAGTAATGGAAATGTGGGATAAAACGGTAGATCAACTGTTAGTTCCTTGAGAATTTTGAATACTTCTTTCCAAAAATACTGTATTAGTTTGCAATCTCACCAGCAGTGTAAAAGTGTTCCCTTCTCTCCACATCCACACAACATCTGCAGTCTGGGGATTTTCTGATGTGGGCTAATCTTAACTGGAGTTAGGTGATACCTCAACATGATTTTGACTTTATTTTCCCCAAATAGTCAATACATTACTTAGAAATAAAACAATCAAAGATGTTAACAAATGGAAAAACATATCATGCTCGTGGCTGGGAAGAATCAACATTGTTAAAATATCCCAAAACAATCTGCAGATTTAATGCAATCCCTATCAAAGTACCAATGTCATACATTAAAGAACTTGAAAAAAATAGTGCCTCCTTTTATATGGAATCAGAAAAAAATCCCAAATAGCCAATACATTACTTAGAAATAAAAACAAATCTAGAGGCATCATGTTACCAGACTTTACTCTTTTTTTATCAACATAATTTAAGTGTGCCACAGAAGTTTAACTATAAGTGTGCTGTGAGATTAAAAAAGGTTGAAAAACACTGATCTAGAACATACATATACACACATACATATATACTATATATATGTGTACATACATATATACTATATATATGTGTACATACATATATATGGTATATACTTTATATATGTGTGTGTATTTATATATATTCTCATGTACTACCAAAATTCAATAACAAAAAGACAAACAGCCCAATTTTAAGAGAAGAAAATGATCTAAATAGACGGTTCTCCAAAAAAGATATACCAATAGGCAAGAAGCACAAGAAAATCTGCTCCACATCATTAGCCATCAGGGATATTCAAACCTAAACTACTTTACAGTCACTAAATGACTAAAACCAAAAAGAAGGAACAATAAGTGTTGATAAGGATGTGGAGAAATCAGAGCTCTCATACACTGTTAGTGCAAATATAAAATGAGATGACACTTAAGAAAACTGCCTGGCACTTCCTCAAAATGTTAAAGTTACTATATGTTCAGCAATTCCATTTCTAGGAATATATGCTAAAGAACTGGAAACATAGTTTCACCCAAAAATGTGTACATAAATATTCATAGCAGCTTTATTCATAATAGCCAAAAAGTAGAGACAACTAAATGTCTATCAACTGATGAATGGAGAAATAAAATGCTGTATAGCCATATAATGGCATAGTGTTGGCCCCAGGACCAACGCTATTCCATTATATGGAAAATAGTCTTATTTTATTAAGACTATTTTATTAGTCTTAATTCGACTAGTCTTAGAAAATAAGACTAATTTCAGTCCTGGTATATGCTTATGCATAGATAAACCTTAAAAACGTTAAGCTAAAGTGACAAAAGCCAGTCACAAAGACGATATTGCATGGTTTCATTTATATGAAATGTACAGAATAGATAAATACATAGAGACAGAAAGTAGAGTAGTGGTTGCCATGGGAAGAAGGGATTGGGAGAAAACGGGAAGTTATTGATAATAGGTATGGGGGTTCTTCTGAGGTGGGGAACATGTTCTAAAATTGTGGTGATGCTTGCATAACTCTGTGAATATACTAAAAATATAGTATATTTTTATATCTCTGGCCCAATGAGTGACCTGCGATTTGACACAGGCTGGAGATAATCCTTAAGGAAGAGAATGTAATTGAGAATTCGCTTAACAACCAAGTTAAAATCAGGCCAGACGTGGTGGCTCATAACTATACTCCAAGTGCTTTGGGAGGCTGAGGCAGGAGGATCACTGTAGCCCTGGAGTCCATGCCTACAGTGAGTTACGATCAGGCCACTGTACTCCAGCCTGGGCAGCAAACAGAGACGCTGTCTTCAAAAAAATTAACTTTAGAATAAAGATGGTGGAGTTCACTAACCAGTCATGGGAACTGAGCAAACCCACCTTATGGGTTGTTTTCAACAAATGACTTCCTACAATGGAAACGTTTTGTTAATGAGACAGGGGAGAAAGAGAAAAGAGAGAGGGAGGAAAGTGAAGAGAAGACATCTGACCCGGAGGTGTGGGTCTCACAGCATGGTGGGAAGCGCAGAGGGCGTCCCTGTCTCCGACCTCCCTGCTGCGCCCTCCCCTAGCCCCATCCCTTCATGGCTCCCTTCCCCTGCCACTTCTGAGTATCCTTGGGGATTCTTGCAGACTGGTCACAATACTGATGGTCAGAAAAAAACTAAAGTCCCTTCCCTATGCAGCTTGCATTTTCCCATGTGTATTTGAAAGACCTCAAAGCCTTGGAAAGTGAGAAATAAATTCCTAGTGTGCACTTTCCGCCCGTTGGCCACCAGTGGGAGGAGGAGGTTCCTGTGTCCCATGCCCGCAGAGCTCACTCAGAGACCTCCTGCCCTCTGCCTTCTCCTCGGGCCCTGCTCACAAACTCACAAATTGTTTGACCAAGTTAGGCCATGCTGCTCTCCTATCTCTTAGCTGTTCCCTGAGGAAAGGGGATGTGTCTTTCATCTCCCTAGAGCTCAGCACACAGGTCTTAACAATTGCCTTCTAAATGCATGTGCTAAGTATACATTCATTTGGATCATCTGGGGAGCTTTTTGTGTTTCACGTTCTACAGACTTCTTATTGGACCTTGGGGAAGCACAGTAGCCAAAGTGCAGGGCTGGCATCTAGGCAGTGTTCCCCAGGCCGGCCAGCATGTGGATAAAATGGAGAAAGGTCTGGAGCCCAGCTCTCCTGATGTCCAATGGAAAGCCTTTCCCATGTGCTCCTTGCCTGGCTGAAAAGAAGCAAATGAAATGTAGACATAGGGCACATGATAGCAGGTCAGAGGGGGCCAGGGAATCCCTCTGGAAGCCAAAAGCCTGAGGAGGGAGCCAAGGAGCTCCTGTCTGGGCCCTGGCTGGAGATCCCTGTCAAGAAACTCTCCCTTACACAAGTCGCCTCCCCACCCTCAGTCTCATTTCCTCATCTGTGCAACATGCGTATAGGACCAGAGGATGTCAGAAATCTGTCTACTCGGCTTGAAAATCTGTCTACTCGGCTTGGCACCTGTGGCTCAATGGGCTAAGGCGCCAGCCACGTACACCTGAGCTGGTGGGTTCGAATCCAACCCAGGCCACCAAACAACAATGACGGCTACAACCAAAAAAAAAAATAGCCGGGCGTTGGGGTGGGCACCTGTAGTCCCAGCTGCTTGGGAGGCAGAGGCAAGAGACTCACTTGAGCCCAGGAATTGGAGGTTGCTGTGGGCTGTGATGCCACAGCACTCTATCCAGCGTGATAGCTTGAGGCTCTGTCTCAAAAAAAAAAAAATCTGTCTGCTCTAATTTTTTCCAGTACATAGACTTTCTATAGGGAAAAGTAATTATAATGAACATGATCAGCTCTCATAAACTCCTCTAGATAATCCAAAATGTTTGGATGAGTGGTTGGGTGGGTAGGAGACTAGAAGGTAGCCTCCTTAGCAAAGAGAAGAGAGAAATGTGTCACGGCGTTGGCATTGCCTGATGCCACACCAAAAAAGAAACCAGTCTCAGTAGGTTAAGTCTAAGGCTGTTTGCCTCTGACTGCACGTCTATCTATCCATCTAGCTTACTTACGCTGCAAGTAAGTTGCACGGGAGCTTACCCCAAAGAGCAGGCCAGGGCCCCCAAGATAAAGCAAATTCAAGGATAAATTCTGAGCAGGTGTTTCTTTAAATACACCTTTATCTAACAAAACTGAGCTGCTTCCCTGTGGTCAGAGAAAAGGAAAAGGCCCTAAAAGGCTCCCTGAGTAACCCGGAAGATATCATGGTCCACCAGAACCAGGAATCTGTCCCTGGATTTCTAGAGGAAATTAGCCACCAGACACTGTGTCACTCCACAGCTGTCCTCCCACCACCACCTCCTCAACCAGGATCTGAACAGATAACTAAAGGTATTCCCACCACAGGAAACCCCAAGTTCCCTGGCCCATGGGGATAGTTGGGGTCATATGAACAGAAATGCCTCAAACTTCACTGGCTCCTGTCACTCTCAGCCTACTCACGCAGAAACTCAAACCCCTGCAAAGTTATCCGTGAGTATTTCTGGTTCTCGCAGGTGCTGTATCCTGTGCGCTCCCCAAGGCCAGGTAGTCAGGAGCTAGCAGGTGCCACCACTGCCCCACCCGCCTCCTCCTGACTCAGACCAGCCCCCGACTGGCTAGCACAGCACAAGCAGAGAAACCAAGGGGCCAGCTCATCATGGCTGGCTCCTTCTTCCCTTCAATGGATTCATTCTGGTGGCTAACCTTTCCACCTCCCATGCGGTGGAAGTCTAACAAAGTGGTACCGAAACAAATAGATCTCAACAAGATATACTCTTCCCAAGTTCACCTGACATGCGATTCCACTAAATAATTCCACAGTGAGTCGTCTTCCAGCATCCTGTCTGTCCACCAGGATTTTCCTGATGTTGCTGCCCTCTTTCTATGTCCTATCCCCCGTGGAATGGAGGAAGGAGGCAGCAGTGGGATGATGGCATGTAGCCCCTTGTGCACATGGCACTATACAAGACTGTCCTGAGGCTGTGGGCCTCCGGGTGTGTGTTCCTGGTGCTGAGCCTCACATCCATGGGCCTAGGCACTCACACCCCTTTGAACCTCGGCTTCCACACTGGTAAATGATATAATGATACAAACCGCAGTGGCCTATTATGAGGATGACATGAGATAATACACATTAGATGTTAAGTCATTAGGAGTCACGTTGTGGGAAACTTCGTATTCCAGATGTGTGCAGAAAATGGAAATATAACGCAAGCCCGTGTATAATTCTAGATTTCCCAACAACCATGTGTGATGGTTAATTTTAGTGTGCCAACTTGTCCGAGTTAAGGGATATCCAGATAACTGCTAACACATTATTTCAGAGTATGTCATTTGAGTCAGTAGACTGAGTAAAACGGATCTACTGTCACCAGTGTGGGTTGGCATCATCCAGTCCGTTAAGGGCAAAGATTGAATTTAAAAAGCATAGGAAGGAGGAATTCACTCTCTCTTCTGGAGCTAGGCCATCCATCTTCCCCTGTCCTCAGACATCAGAACTCCAGGTTGTCAGGCCTTCAGAATGGGACTTAACTCCAGCAGTTGGTCTTTGGCCTTGGGCTAAGAGTTCTCCTGGTTCCCAGGCATTCAGACTCAGTGGAATCACTCCACTGGCCCTCCATAATCATGTGAGCCAATTCCCCAAATAGATAAATCCTCTAATATCTCTATATCTCTCTATTATTTCTTTTTCTTTCTTTTTAAGCTAGAGTCTCATGATATCTGTATCTATATCTCACCCTGACTAAAGTGCACTGGTGTCATTGTAGCTCACTACAACCTCAAACTCCTAGGCTCAAGTGATCCTCCCGCCCCAGCCTCCCAAGTAGCTAGGACTATAGGCACAAACCACCATGCCCAGCTAAGTTTCCTTTTTTTGTAGAGATGGGGTTTTTCTATGTTCCTCAGGCTGGTCTCAAACTCAGGCCTCAAGCAATCCTCCCATCTCAGTCTCCCAAGGTACTCAGTTACAGGTCTCAGCCACTATGCCCAGGCATCAATCCATTTTTCTATCTATCTATTTATCTATGCTATTGATTCCATTTCTCTGGAGAACCCATTAATACTATGTTGAATTTTAAGTAACAATTATTAATTTCAATAATATTTTACTTAACCCAATGTATTTAAATTATTGTAATTTTGACATTTAATTGATTAAAAACCTAACAAGATACTTCATGTTCTTTTTCTCTTTTTGTGGTAGGTCTTTAAAATACTCACATGCCAATTCAGCTAGGCCACATTTCAGGTGCTCCATAGCCATAAGTGACTAGTGTCTGCTGTATTAAACAGCTCTAGGCTAAAGTTGGGTTTCATTCCAAGAGCAATGGAGACCCATGATGGACTCTTCCCATCTACCATGGAAAAGAGTGAAATGCGCAAAGGGGCAGTTTTAAGAAGCACTCGTCTGGCCTTGGGCTAGGAGCACAGCCTTGGTGGTCCAGACATTAGACCAAGAGACAACAGCTCTACTTTCTGTCTCTCTGGCCCTTACACAGGACCTGACAGAGTCCTTGGTAATTTGGTTGGATGAGGCAATCAATCAGCAAGTCCCCAGGTACCACCTGGATCTATAAGGCAAGTTGAAGAGAAGAGTGAAAATAAGCCTGAAAGCCGGAGCCTGAGATCAGGTACAAAAGACAGGACAGAGTGCTCAGTGGTTAGGGCACCAGCCACATACACCAGGGCTGACAGGTTCAAACCCGGCCCAGACCAGCTAAACAACAATGACAACTACAACAACAAAATAGCCTGGTGTTGTGGCGGGCACCTGTAGTCCCAGCCACTTGGGAGACTGAGGCAAGAGAATCGCTTAAGCCCAGGAGTTTGAGGTTGCTGTGAGCTGTGACTGCACAGCCCTCTACCGAGGGTGACATAGTGAGACTCTGTCTCAAAAAAGAAAAAAAGACAGGGCAGAGGATGGAGCAATGTAGGCAATAAAGAGGCTGGATGAGGGAATGGGGAGAGGGCAGCAAGACCCGTTTTAGAACTGTGGTGCTCAACATGACAGGAGTTCAACTACACGCGGTTGGGGGGTGCAGAACTGGAGCTCAGGAGATCTAAGTCACTCAGCAATCGCCAGCTGGCTGGGAGGCACTGGGCACTCTCTGAGCCACAGAGGGCAAGGTTGACGTGGTAGAGGTGTGAGATGAAAGTGGAGGCTTCAGCGGAATAGCCAGGGAAAAATCCAAGTTCACGTAGGCATTCCAGGTCTCAGGCACTTGGGACGGCTGGGAGGGGACAGTCGAGGGGAGAGACTATTTGGAGAAATCGTGAGGAGCCAGGCTTTAAACGGCCTCCTATTTGCTGAGGGGGGGCAGGGCATCCTCCACCCGCGGAGCCCTGGTCAAACCATTTGCGCTTCATTATCCAGTTGCACTCTCAGGGGGCCGGGCTGCCACTGCTCAGCAAAAACAGCTGCTTCTGCTTTAAACAGTTTCAGATCAAAGCCTGTGGCATGCAAGCTCTCTGTGTGACACTGTTAATGAAGAATAAAGTCCCCCAGCAGCTCAAAGAAAAAGAAATAATGCAAATAAAAGGTTTTGACACACATTCAAAAAAAGCTTGCTCCTCAATATTCCCCGAGACTTCTGTGAACAAGAGTGTCAAGGACAAGGAAATGCCAGCGGTGAGGCGGGAACCAAGCACGGCCATTCAGGATTTCAGCACATTCAGCAAGCCCCCCACCGCAGGGACCATGCCTTCCCAAATAACAGCCCCCTAAATTATGCGGCCCGGCAGCTGCTGCTGACTCCAGAAATCCTCCCAGGGGAAGAGCAGAAGTAAACGGCACATTGCTGCCACTGAGAGAGACAAAGGGCACACGCCGGCAGCCGCGAGGACGGGCCTCAAGGAAGGTCTGGGGACCCTCTCTCCTTTGAATCCAAAAGGTGACATATCACCACCCAGATTGGACGGATGGGAAAACTGAGGCTCCGAGAGGGTAACGGACTTGCCAACAGAGTATTTATTCTGCCTCTGCAAGTGAAGAAAACCAAACCCCAAGTGTGAGGAGAAGGGCGAGCGGGACTGGGTTTGCGAGCGCTGAGCCCCGGGACTCCACCTTCGGGACCCCTCCTCCCGCGCCTCTCTTCTCCGCTGCTCTGGCTTTGTTCCTTCAAGCCAGCTGTCCCCGTGGCTCCAAGCTAACACCCTTACAGCCTCACAAATAATGAGAAAATAAAGACTTTTCTGCCGGCTCCAATTAGCAGGACCTTGAAGAAGCTTGCGGATGGGCCGGACAGGGACGGCTACAACTGTAGCCACAGCCCTGGAAAACCATCACGGGCCCCGCGGAGGTCAACGGGTTTAATCCACTCCCACCCGGGTGTGCTTCTTACAGTAAACTATTAAAACTATTTTAAATTGCACCTGCACTTTATGGCCACTCCATATAAGAGGAACAGGTGCTGGGCAACCAAAACTAGTAGCCTCAGTAGTCACTGTAAGGAGCCACAACAACCCAAGGCAGAAGGCGGACCTGCTGGCTTGCCCTTCATCCGTTATTATGGATCCAACAAATACAGGTGTATGTATATTGCAGGTAAAGGGAATGCTGAACTGCTGTGACAAGTGCCATGGAGGAAATCTACAGGGCGAAGTGATAGCGAAAATTAGAGAGCTATTCAGATGAGACATTCAGAGAAGGTTCTCCAAGGAGAGGCCATGTAAGCTGTGATCTAAGACTGAAAAAGAGCCGGCCAAGAAGAGGGTGGGGGCTGGGGAGAACGGCCCAGCTCGGGAAGGGAGCTGTGTGTGCAGAGGCTCTGAAATAAGCAAAGACCTGGTCCACGTGGGGAATGGAGAGAAATCGGATGTGTCTGGAGCACAAAGGCAAGAGGAGAATGGAGAGATCTGCACCTGGGAGCAGGCAGGTTCAATCGCACCAGGTGTTGCAGGAAAGGAATTGACATTTTACTATAAGGCAATGCAAGGCCTCTGATGGATCTTTAAGCCTCAGAGCACTCTGAAATGATCTGTATTTTAAGAGATTTATATGTGGAGAATAATGGGGAACGGAACAAGGGTAAAACGAGAGAGATTTGGTAAGAGGCTGTGATTGCAGTAACGCAGCAGGAGCTGACGGGGCTGAAACTTCGGGAGCAGCCGTGGGAATGGAAAGACAAGGAAGACGAGAAATAGACTGACGAGCAGGGAAGAGACAGGACTTTTAGCATCTGATCCTTGGTTTGACAGAGAGAGAGGAATCGGGGAGGACTCCCTGGCCTGAGCAGGAGGCTGAATGGTGGGGTCATCTCCTGAGAGGGCAAGTGGGAGTTAAACAGTTCGAACATTGTCAAGATGGAGACCTCAGCTTTGCATCACTAACTCTGTTGACTGTGAGATGTGAAAATGTTAAGCGGGCAGCTGCATATTTAAGTCTAGTGTTCATCAGAAATTTGTAGATAGAAATTGGGAAGATACCAAAATATAAATGACACTCAAAGCCGAGGGTATCAATGTGATTACCTAAGGAGAGAAATGAGAATAAGACCCAAGATGGAATTCTAGGAAATTTCAAAACATAAAGGTAAAAGAGGGGAGCCAACAGGAGAGGCTGGGGATGAGCAGAGAGGTAGGGGGGGAGGAGGAGAGAATGGCTGTGTAGACAGCAAAGACGAGAGAGTCTCCAGGAAGAGGAAACAGCTGTGTCAGAGCCCCTGCCAGGTCAACATCCTGAGTAACAGACAGATGACTTTGTACTTGTCAGAACATTGCCAAGAGCAGTCGTGATGGGGGACAGGGATGACATCATACAGGAGCAGGTCAGATGGGGGGCCTCAGAGAATGGAGACGTTGTGTGTACGCACCCTTCCCAGGTTTGTGAGAGACTTAGAGAAGTGCAGTGGTCACTGCAAAGAGATGGAGTGGAGGAATTTACACAAAGAATTAGAGGGAGTTGCAAAGAAACCCATCTTTTATCTGCTTTGTACACTAGATATCTGCAGTAAGCTCTCATTGGAACAGTATTCCCAGACTTTAAAAAAAAAATACAGTCCATGGGTCTCGATGTCCCCAAGGTCCTTTCCTTTTCTATCCTTCTAAAATTCTACAAGAATTCCTTTTTCAAAGGTCAAGAAGAAAATATCCCAGACTAATATTCAAGCAGCCCCCCTCCTGTCTTCTCGATCCATTGGGTCATTAATGTATTCACTCATTTCCCTAGAAGGTGAGTGCCACTAGGGCAGGAACTTTTGTGATTGTTCACAGATGGGCGCATAGCAGGTGCCAAATGAATTAACAAGCAGATGGATTTGGTAGACAGGCACAGAGTGCCTACACACATGGCACTCGCTCAGGACCCACTCAACAGACGTCCGCGCCGAACATGCCAGGCCCTGGGCTGAGCAACTCAGCAGGCAGCTGCTCCTTAAACAGGAAAAATAAGACTATTCCACCTGCTTCACAAAACTGGTGTGAGAACCAAATAAAAATATGGGCTTAGAAAAAAAGTTGGCAAATACAATGCCGCCTTTAAAATGTTATTCTTAAACGTGGCTTCTGCCCTCAAGGAGCTTGTAATGAAATTGAAGAAATGAGAAAGACACGTGACAGAGGTCACTGCTTAGTAGACACCCCAATGTGTACGGGACCCTGGGGTGCTTTCCATGGCCTTGCTCACCTGTCACGCCCACACTGTGATGCGAGCATCATCCCCCCAGGGACTAATGTCTGAGATGTTAAGGAAATTACAGAAATTACTTGGATAGTAAGAGGAAAAATGGGGTGAAAAGTGAAGTCTATTTTTTTCACACAAAAATAAATCTTAGGAAGCATTTAAAGTCATCCTTGAATATTGGAAACAGGGTGAGTAAGTGATATAGGAACAATTATTTACTGCATGTCTATCAAATACTAACCTCTGTGTACGCACTACGATACATCATTTAATTTTCATTTGTGATAGAGGGTCTACCCCTATTTTGTACACTAACACAAATGTCAGCTGGCATCTCCAATCCACTGACATTAAGCTAAAGTTAGCTTATGCAGCCCTTTGGAAAACTCAGGGCTACTTTCAAGATTTTTGAAAATTCCTAGGGAGTTCCAAACACACCTCTCCACATTCCCTGCCTACAGCTGATCTCTGGGCACTATTCCAGACGTGAGCTGCAGAGCCCTGATTACATGCAGATCACTCCCACAGTGCATTACAAAGCCCGTGGCAGGCTCTGCAGCATGTCTGGAGAGACAGAATAGTTTTACATCCCAGGCGAACAAATAGCTTGCAATTGGCTATCAGACACCCTTGTTTGTTCCAGGCTTTGTTCAGGTGCCTCTTGGAATTTCTCACTGTTCCCTGAGGACACTCCTCACATATGAATTCCCCTAGTGAACTCCTGTGAGATTGCCTGGCTGGCCCCCTTAATCTAAACTCCACGCCCTATCCATTCACACAAATCCTGGGGGATTGCAGGGTCCCTATGTGGCCCCAGATGACTGGTCACAGGGTAGCCATCTAACCCATGATTACCCAGTGAGACCTTTCCCTGGGATTTTTAGGATTGGGACCACAGAGTCAACCCTCTCTGACTACTGAGGCTAAAATGGATAAATGTCTGGAAGCCACATGTTTGGGCAGGTAAAGAAAGTCAGGTTTCAGGGAGAGAATGAGGTGTATTTTCAAAAAGGAGCCAAGAGGGTAAAAAAACAAGAGATGACAAGAGAGAGACAGTCATTACAGCACCCGAGATGCTTCCACCACATCCCTACTCTTCAGGTCCATCTCTTGGCCCGCAGCCTTCTAGCAACAGACCTGGAAAAAGATTTGAAGTGTTGGTCTTCCTTTCCTCCAGTGAGAGCAGTAGGCCCACATGTCCCCAGACACACATGAATTATGGCAGTCACATTAGGAGACAGCCTCCACTTACTCAGGGCATACACAGACTGCAGTTGCCCAATTCTGACTGAAGCACAGGCACGCTTCAGGGCTTCCTACCAGGTTTCCTGCCAGTCCCCAGGAGCCAGGCTGCTTACCACCACCCTCACTCCCAGGCAGGCTAGGGCTCCTACTGGGGGCTCAGCTGGGGGGAGGGGTGGACATCATTCAGGAGGCCTCGTCTGATGCCCTGCCATGCTTGAAAGGGAAAAGAGTATCCAGGAATTTGAAGAACTTGCCACAGTTACGGCAAGTAAGAAGCAGAAGCGGAATTTGAGACTAAGTGCTTGTATTTTGCTGACACGGCCATGGGACAGATATGCAGGCCAGCAGAGCAGGCCCGAGGGGACACGGGAGAAACCCCTCTGTCAGGGTCTACAGGGCTCTGCCTTTTCCGTGTTGTTTCTCCTCCTCTCCTTTCTCCTTCCTTCTCCTACAAGCCTTCTGGGCCCCAGGACTCCAGTTTTATGGAGGGAAGCAGGTGGCTCCATACTGACAGCTGACACCCCTCAGAGGCCTGTCAGGAGACCCTGACCGCTCACCCCACAGAATAAGACAAAGTGTGCACAAAGGACACTGCTCCACAAAGGACAGATCAGCACAGAGGACGCTGTGCTCCATGAAGGACGCATCACAGCAGAGAACATTCCAAGTGAAAAAGCAAGGAAGGCTGGAGAGAAGGCTGCAGGGTGTTCACTGCAGTCCTTGAATGGCCTTCTCTGGCCTTCTCTGGCTCCTCTCTCTTCTCATTGTTTGAAAAGTGAATTCTAAGAAGGTACATCACAGTCTACTATCTATTAACACAAGAGGGTTTTTCTTAGTCCTACACACCATAATCTCAACTTCTACCCTGGTTTCCACAGTAGCAATCTATGCAACCTTTGGAAAAACACTTAAGAAAAAAAAACCAAAAAGTCGAATCACCCCATGGAATATGAGCCAAATTGTGCAAAGTGTGCATGCACGGTGTGTGTTTGCACAAAGGAAAAAACCAGGATGAACTACATCAAAATGTTCTGTATGGGGGAACTTAAATAATTTCTTCTTTATACTTTTCTATATTTTCCCCTGTGTGTATAATGAACTTATATTGCTCTTATTAATGTAATTAGAAAATTCCTCACTCAGTATCTCTGGGTGTTAGTCTCTAAGGGTATCAAGTGTGGGTTGCACCTGCTTTGCTTCTGTCATAGTGCTATTTGGGGAATGAATGAGATAATGCCTAAAACTGCGTGATCCACATCACCAGCTGAGGCTACCAACACAAGCACGTTTCCTTCATTTTTTCCATTAATCTCTTGAGCACCTGCAGGCTCTTGTTATTAAGCAGTTTGTATCGGTAGATACACCTCACCCTTGTAGCACAAAAGAACAGATTTCTCTTGTAATCAACAGAAAACCCAATTAATAATGGCTTATACAAATAGAGGTGTATTTCCCTCCCATAATAAGAAATCTGAAATTAGACAGTCCAAGGCTGCAATGCTGCTCAAGGATGTCCTGAAGGATCTAGGCTCCTGTCTCACCATCCTTAGTACGGGATTCAGTCTTGTGGCCATAGGAAGGCCACTGCAAGACCAGGCAGGAAGAAAAGGGAAGAGCAAAGGACAAAGAGAGTTTGTCTTTTGATTTGGAATGGGAATTCTGCCTATATCCTGTTGGCCAGGATACAGATCATAGCCGCAAGGGAAGCTTGGAAGTTGAGTAAATTCATTTTCCACCCACAATCATAGAGAAAAACAATGGCTTTTAGTTAACCAAGGCCCTGAGTCTACCACACCCCTGGAGTTTATTCAACCTTTTGGAGGTTCAGTTCCACCTCCAAAAGCCAGGTGCAGTGAGAGCTGAAAAATCTGTCCTGTCCACAGGAAGAATTAGTTGTCATTGAATGTATTGCTCCCTTGCAGGGCTGCTGTTAACAACTGGTCCCACATAATCAGTCGACTCCTTATCCCCGGGGAAGTGATGCTCTCGCTGTCCCACTTTGTTCTCAAACAGATCATGGGCCTCTCATGCTTGAGCCCCATGCTGCAGTCATACAAGTTACACTCTCACACACAGATGTGATTCCTCAGGAATAACCCCAGTAGAAAGGTGGCTGGGTCACAAGGGGCTTCTCCCCTCCACCATATCCTGTGTCAGAAATACCTCTTTCATGATCCCTTAGCCCCAGTTTTGAGCCTGGGCTACCAGTCCAGACTCCCTGAGTCCTTCAAGAAGGTTCAGCAGAACCAAACCTCCAAATTGTAGCAGACAGAGTCTCAATGTCTTCCCCTGGGTCCCTCGGGAATTGTTATGCCTTTTCCTCCAAGCCAGCTCAGATTACAAAAAGCATTGCTAGGACTGCTCTTCACCAGGTTATGCAAGTCCCTGCTACACCCTTCCACCAGATCACTGGGGAATTCTCTCTTACATAAATAAAAGAACCCACCTTCCGGGCTCTTCCTGAACACAAATCTGCCTCCAGAGTATTTTTTTTTAATGAACACCTAGATACAGAAACAACTATCCTAAATATATATTGTGTTCTATAAGATGAGGCACCAGCTATAGATACGCAAATGTGCTTTAAAACAGAAGGAGACCAAGGACTTCCAGGGCTGCAATACGGCAGACTCTCGTGAGCTGCCTCAAAGAAAAGGCAAAGAATCCAGTGGTACAAATCATAAATATTCTTTTATATCCTTAGCTGAACTCACAAAGAAAGAATGGAAAATCTTCAGGGTCCAGAAATACTGAAGAACTAAAAACCAGGAAAGGCAAATACGTTAGCCACCTCATAGCTGCTCTGGAGAGTTCTGAGTTTTTGTTTGTTTGCTTTTTTATTGAGATATAATTAACACAGCATATGGTAAAATGCACTATGCTTGCGTTACAGCTTAATAAATTTTTACATCCATATAGAACCATGTATCCTCCATCCAGATCTGGTTATAGAATCCTTCCAGAACTGCAGAAGTCTCTCTCCTGTTCCCCTTCAATGAATACCTCAAATTAACCCCTATCTTTTTTAGTTCTTTGACTCATCATCAAAGATTAGCTTTCCCTGTTCTAGAACTCCATAGGAATGCAATTGCACATTGAATATTCTTGTTCATTTTTTGTCTAGATTATATTACTCAATACTGTGTCAGTTACATTTACTCATGTTATTGTATTTATCAGCAATTTGTTCATTTTTCATCACTGTGTAGTATTCCATTATAAAATATATACCACTGTTTATCAGTTCCATTATTGAGGAGCATTTGGGTTGTTCCCAGTTCTATTATGAATAAAACTGCTGTGAACATTCTGTATGTATCTTCTGGTGGATGTATGCAAGGCTTGGATTTTCATGTTCATCTAGGGACACCATGAGATGAGATCGTTAGCCTAAGCAAAGCAGAGAAATGAAGATTTCACTCCATGTGAAACCAGGTCCATCAGAAGACGATACTCTTAGTGGCAGTGTAGACTAGAAAATAATCCATAAGTACAGGGAGAAAAAAGAAGACACATGCCTGCCCCTGTCTGAGGTCAGAGTAGGGGAAAAATATTCTCTCCTGGGAATTTATTATCACAGCCCCATTCTTCATTCAATCTGGAAGTTAAAATTTACACTAACAGCATGATCCAGACAACTCCAAGCTGATGAATGAACACAGAAGTTTGTTACAAGCAGATAACCCTGGGCTGCTGGCAGAAGCAAATGAAAACCCTCTGTAGGAGGGTACAATTTATCCCACACTGTGTATGAACCCAACAGATGAATGAGGCACTTAAAATTTAAAAACAAATGAGGAACCACCCCATCTGAGTGAGAATCAGCAAACATGCACATTTTAAAGAGAAAAAAAAGGACACTTATACTCACAAGAGCTTCAAATAATAGAACAACATAATATATATTATAAATAAATGTATTTAAAATAATAACCCAAAATAAGATAATTGAAACTATTAAGAGAAGGACAAGGCATTATGGGACAAGAAACTTTTTAAAATAAACAAATAGAATGTCTAGAAATTGGAAATTTAGCCACCTACCCTAAAAACTATTAAATTGTATAAGTGAGTAAACTGTATGGTATGTTACCATATCTTTTTCTTTTTTTTTCCAGTTTTCGGCCAGGGCAGGTTTGAACCCACCACCTCCAGTATATTGGGCCGGCGCCCTACTCCTTGAGCCACAGGTGCCCACCCATGTTACTTGGTCTCAATAACCCTTACTTTAAAAATTTGGCCACTGTAATAATATCTTTAACTTGAAGGAGATTTATCAAAATAGTAGCAAAACAAAGCAGAAAAGAAAAATGATGAACTAGAAGATGAATGTGAGAAAATTCCACAGACTCAACACAAGAGGTAAGATGTAAAATTGTGACAGAACATTTATGAGAGCTATGGATGGAATAAAAATATAAATATAGGCTCGGTGCCTGTGGCTCAGCGGGCTAAGGCACCAGCCACGTACACCTGAGCTGGCGGGTTCGAATCCAGCCTGGACCCGCCAAACAACAATGATGGCTGCAACCAAAAAAATGGCGTGGCGTTGTGGCGGGCGCCTGCAGTCCCAGCTACTTGGGAGGCAGAGGCAAGAGGCTCGCTTGAGCCCAGGAATTGGAGGTTGTTGTGAGCTATGATGCCACAGCACTCTATCCAGGGTGACAGCTTGAGGCTCTGTCTCAAAAAAATAAAAATAAATAAAAATAAATCTTAAATAATTTACAAAGAATGTTTTATCTGGGGCAGCTGGGAGCTGCTAAATTTTGTTTTGATCTTTCATGGAGGATAAACGAGGGACATGATCATGCCTGTTAGGACAGGCTGGCAGTTGGGAAGGATGCAGAGTTGCAGGGAGTCTAAAGGGAGGGGGACAAAAGTTTAGTTTGGGGTTAAAGCTCAAAACAATCAGGGATTCGTATCAGCTGTTAACTTCTCAGGCAGTGTACCTGGCCGAGTAGGCAGAGGACTCAGTCTGAAGGTAAGTAGTATCCGGGTAACTGTTTTAACTGTGTTTTCTTAGATTCTGTATTTCCATTTGGCATCCATTTCATAGGGCCAAACTGTCAGCCAAAGTCTTTACTCCTCTCTGCAAGTCAGCATGCCTGGAAATCAAGGGCAGACCAGCTGATGGAAGGCTGTGCCTCCCCATCTGACGGTCACACACCAACCCAGTATTCCCCTGGCCCTAAATCATCCCAGAGCCAGGTGCCAGGCCACTAGAGACCATCTATAGCCCAAAGCCCGCCAGAATTATTCCAACTGGCCAGTCCTGAGCTGTTTCTCCTGCACTGTCTTGTCACTCCGCAGGAAAGCACAACGAAGGCTGTCTGTGCCTTCCCTACCCTCCTGCTTCTGCCTCCTGACAAAGCCCCGGTGCTTGCCACGTGGCCCTGGGTGGTGTGGCACAGTACGTCCTTCCTCCTGGCCAATCAAAGTCATAAAAATATCTTCAGCGGTGCTGACTTCTCTGTGCTCCGACTCAGTCACCTCCACAAATTAAAACCCCGTGGGTATGAATGAGATAGCATCCAAATGTGTATCATGAATATTATGGGGGGGGGGGAAGGCAGCAAAGTTTCTACTGGTCCATTCTCTACATGGGAAATCCGTGTCAGACTCTGTCAGGCCTCTGAGAATCAGTAATAAACTGAGAAATCAGTGAAGAAAGAAAAAGGAGAAAACATAGTTGTTTGTGACCAAGTGACAGAATCAAAGACAGGTGGGAGAAGAGCTGCAGAAAGAATACAATACAATTCTTCAGAGAGGAAATGGGAATCCCTGAAGGATATTGCAGGGTAGCTAAGACAATTCCATGTGTGTGAAACATAATGTCACGCCCTCCAGGAGAACTGCACACGGTTCCAGCCTCCCTTTGTCTACTTCCAATGCCCCCTGCCAGGGGGGGTATACACATTTCCACCTACAATAAATAAACCCAGAGCCCTTTAAAAAACATCAGCTTTATTAGGATATAATTCACATAATGCATGTGTTAGTTTCTTAGGGCTATAAATGACCACAAAGTGGGTGGCTTCAAACAACAGAGATTTATTCTTTCACAGTACTGCAGAGGAGAACTCCAAAGTCATGATGTCAGCAGGGCCATGCTCCCACGGGCGCCGGGGAAGATTCCTTTCTGCCTCTTTCTAGGTTCTGGTGGTTGTGATAATTTTTGGTGTTCTTTGGCTTGCAACTCCATTGCTTCAGTCTCTGTGTCTGTCATTCTGTCATCACATTTGTCCATTTCTCCTCTGTATCTTTGAATCTCTCTCTCCTTAGAAGGACATGAGTCATTAAGAGCCCATCCTAATTCAGTATGGCCTCATCTTCACGTGATTACATCTGCAAAACCCCGATTTCTTAATAAGGGTACATTCACAGGTAAGAGGGGTAGGAGTTCAACATATCTTTTTAGTGGATACAAATCAACCCATAACACCAGACAACTCACCCATTTACAGTGTAAAATTCAGTGGTTTTTAGTATATTCATGAATTTGTTCCATCATCACATCAACTTTAGAATACAATAGAACTGCATATGTTGACCACCCAAGGGACTGTAATAAACTGGTTGACACATCTAGCTGGTCAAGATAAGGAACTAGGCCTACCGTACTGATACACACATGTGGTACATGTTCGGTCTATGAAAATTAGCTCAACCTAAGGAGGTGGTGAATGTGGGAAGGTGGTCAACTGTGGAGGTTCTACTGTATTTTCATCACCCCACAAAGAAAATCTGTACCCATTAGCCCTCATTCCCATCTCCTACCAACCCTTTCCCGAACCATAGGCAACCACTAATCCACTGTCTATGGATTTGGCTACTCTGGACAGTTCAAATAAAGGGAATAATACAGTATGTGGCCTTTGTGTGGCTTCTCTTGCTTAGCATTCTGTTTTCAAGGCTCATCCATGTTCCAGCGTGGATTACCTCATTACTTTCAACAATTTATTATTATTTTTTTTTTGCAGTTTTTGGCTGGGGCTGGGTTTGAACCCGCCACCTCTGGCATATGGGGCTGGCGCCCTACTCCTTTGAGCCACAGGCGCCGGCCACCTCATTATTTTTAATGGCCAAATAATAGTCCATTGTGTGGACATACCACATTTCATTTACTTATTTATCATTTGATGGGCATTTGCGTTGTTTCTAGTTTTTGGTGATTTTAAGAATGCTGCTATGGAAAATTTGTGTTCAAGTTTCTGTGTGGATATGTTTTCATTTCTCTCAGGAATACACTTAGGAATGGAATTGCTGGGTCAAATGGTAACTGTTTATTTAATTATTTATTTCATGAACTGCCAGGCTGTCCCACCATCTGTGTGTGAGGATTTGAATGAATTTCTCCACACTCTCATCAACGTTTATTATTTTTTTTTATTAAAGCCATCTAAGTAGGTATGAAGTGTTGTCTCATTGTGGTTTTAATTTGTATTCTCCTAAAAACTGGTGATGTGGAACATTTTTCATGTATTTTTGGGCCATTTTTATCTCTACTTGGAGAAATGCATGACTAGATTCTTTGTCCATTTTTAAATTGGTCTGTCTTTTTTATTATTTAGTTGTAAGTGTTCTTTTATGTTCTAGTACAAGAACCTTATTAGGCATATGATTTGCAAATATTTTCTCCCATTGTAGGGATTGTCTTTTCAATTTCTTTATAATGTCGTTTGAAACACAAAAGTTTTCAATTTTGATAAAGTATAATTTATCTATGTTTTCTCTTGTTACTTGTGCTCTTTGTATCATATCTAAGAAACAGAATTCTTTTTTAGATACATTGCTTATTAACAATAACTAACAATAATTTTTTTTTTTTTTTATAGAGACAAGAGTCTTATTTTATCACCCTTGGTAGAGTGCTGTGGCATCACAGTTCACAGCAACCTCCAACTCCTGGGCTTAAGCAATTCTCTTGCCTCACCCTCCTGAATAGCTGGGACTACAGGCGCCTGCCACAACACCTGGCTATTTTTTTGTTTCAGTTTAGCAGGGGCCGGTTTTGAACCTGCCATCCTTGGTGTATGGGGCTGGCGTCCTACTCACTAAGCCACAGGCGCCGCCCACTAACAATACATTTTATAAAAACTTCTGGAGTAACAAAGTGATGGTACATAGAAAGTATTTTTTCAAATGATGAAATAACTTGTACCATTTTAGACTTTTCTTTATTTATTTTTTTAATTTGAGACAGAGACTCAAGTTGTTGCCCTGGGTAGAGTGCTGTCGCATCACAGCTCACAGCAACCTCCAATTCCTGGGCTCAAGCGATTCCCCTGCCTCTGCCTCCCAAGTAGCTGGGACTTAAGGCACCCGTCACAGCGCCCGGCTAGTTTTTGATTGCAGCCGTCATTGTTGTTTGGTAGGCCGGGCTGGATTCAAACCCGCCAGCTCAGGTGTATGTGGCTGGCACCTTAGCTGCTTGAGCCACAGGCGCCGAGCCTAGACTTTCCTTTTAGAGTGACTTTTTCATGTTACATTTAGGATTCTTGTCCTTATCTAGTAGGAATTACGTTGATTACTATTTATTCAAATATTTACTGCTGTATGATATTGTCAAGGTTCCCATTTGGTTCATTTCTGATAAATAACAATATGCCATTTATGGCATTATTTATTATTTTTCTAATTTCTAACTTGTTCACAGGAAAGTAAAAAGATAATTAAAATCATATGAAATTCTACCTCTCAAAGCTAACCCAGAATTAAAATTTATTTATTTATTTTTGAGACGGAGTCTCACTTTGCTAGTTTTAGAGACAGGGTCTGGCTCTTGCTTAGGCTGATCTCAAAATCCTAAGCTCAGGCAATCCACTAGCCTTGGCCTCCCAGAGTGCTAGGATTATAGGCATGAGCTACCATGCCTGTGCTAAAATTTATTTTAGTAGAAGGATGCTTATTATATTTTAAGCCAAAATATCAGAAGTACAGAATATATTTAGTATATTCTTTTTTTTTTTTTTTTTTTTGATACAGAGCCGCAAGCTGTCACCCTGGATAGAGTGCTGTGGCAACACAGCTCATAGCAACCTCCAAATCCTGGGCTCAAGCAAGTCTCCTGCCTCTGCCTCCCAAGTAGCTAGGACTGCAGGAGCCCGCCACAATGCCCGGCCATTTTTTTTTTTTTTTTGATTGCAGCCATCATTGTTGTTTGGCGGGCCTGGGATGGATTCGAACCCGCCAGCTTAGGTGTACGTGGCTGATGCCTTAGCCCGTTGAGCCACAGGTGGCGAGCCAACATTTTTTCTTAATATAAAAATTAACTATATGGTATAAAAAACAAAGAGGAAAATATCTTACAGTCTTTTCATGCATATTAAAAATGAAAACTTTTACAAAACCACATTCATACTAAATAATGCTTTATATGATGTTTTTATCCTGCCTTTTTTTCACTTCACATATCGTGTCATTGAATACTCTTTGAAGATGATTTGTACTGCCTGAATTAAAATTCATGGGTCATAGTCACATTATTTAGCCATTTTTTCTGTTGCTGAATGGCTATTTTGTGTTTACAATATCCCACTACTTAAAAAAAATGTGATGTCTAGCATTTGTATAATTATTGCTTGTATCCCTTGTTATTTCCATAGGAGATATTTCTAAAATAAAGTCTATTGGATCAAAAGCTATGAGTATTTTAAAATATCTGATTAAATGAACTCTTTTGAAGACACAGTAACACCAAATAGGTTATTCTTTTTGGTTTCAGTTCTTCAAATGGAAGTGCCTGTTTCTACACTGTGTTTACTCCGTGGAAGCCGCACGGGACTGAAGCAGCCTGGAAGGCACATTGTGCTACTACAGAGGTTCTCAACCTGTGGGGGTTGAACGGCCCTTTCACAGGGGTCGCCTAAATGTGTCCTGCATATCAGATATTTACATTATGATTCATAAGTGTAGCAAAATTACAGTTATGAAGTAGCAACAAAAATAATTTTATGGCTGGGGGGGTCACCACAACATGAGGAACTGTATTAAAGGGTCGCAGCATTAGGAAGGGTGAGAACCATGGTGCTTACAGGGCAGAAGACCTAGGTTCTTTAGGTCCTTGGAAAATCCCCCAAATATCCAGAAGCTTTCTATACATTATCTTTAAAATAAAAGGGGGAGGGTTTAATAGCTGTAACTCCAACAATTCTCTAGTTCCCCTCAGTCTGTTAGGAGAAATGCTGAGCTTCACGCTGTCTTACTTACCATCATCTCCCTATGCCCCACACATACCAGGTGCCCAATACTTGTCTGCTGAATGAATGAATTCTTCCATCATTGATTCGAAACATTTTAAAACCATACTTCAAATATCATCATATTTTACTATTAAAACACCTAAGCTTGGAGGTAACATTCCACAAATACTGCTTCACACTTTGTAAGGTAAATCGAGGTATTTTATTTTACCAAGATAGAATTACAGAAAGATAGGGAGTGGGGGAGGGGAAAATAAAACTCCTGACAAATGAAAGTTTTGAGGGACACATGCTTTCAAAATAAGCAAGATTCTTTGGTGTTTTGTTTTTTTTTTGAGACAGAGCCTCAAGCTGTCGCCCTGGGTAGAGTGCTGTGGCATCACAGCTCACAGCAACCTCCAATTCCTGGGCTCAAGCGAGTCTCTTGCCTCTGCCTCCCAAGTAGCTGAGATTACAGGTGCCCGCCACAATGCCTGGACATTTTTTG
>CAUYON010067440.1:0-41592 GCA_963573935.1 Arctocebus calabarensis | reverse complement strand
TCATAATCTCATAGAGAAGAGACTCTGGGCCTTTTGACGCCACTTCATCATTTTCAGGTATCCCTATAAGGCGAATGTTAGTTTTCTTTGAGTTATCCCAGAGCTGTCTGAGAGAATGGTCTGTTTTTGCCTTCCATTTCTCTATCTCTTTGTCAATTGGGGAGCGTTCGATAGCTTTATCTTCCATGTCAGAAATCCTTTCTTCTGCTTGCTCCATTCTGTTGCTGAGGGATTCTACTTTGTTTCTCAGATCTTTGAGGGCTGCAATTTCTTGCCTCCGTGTGTCCAAATCTTTGGTCACTTGCTCTTTAAATTCCTTGAATTCTTGAGATAATTTTTGAAATGCACCCAGAATTTCTAGATCCAACTTTTCCTCTATTTTATTGATCTTGTTTACAATCCAAATTCTGAATTCAATTTGTGACATTTCAGCCATCTGTTTATGAATAGGATCCTCACTTGTGTCCACCAGATTATTCCTTGGGGGGGTTGACCTAGTCTGGTTGTTCTTATTTCCAGAGCTTTTCCGTTGATTCCGCCCCATGATTAATTTTACACCGTTTAGCTAAATGAGTAGGTAAGGACAATTTGGGTTGGGAGTTCTAGGAGTAGTGATTGACCAGTTCTTTGCTTAAAAGCTAAGCCCAAGAGTTTGATGTTCCTGTGAGCAGTGACACCACAGCACTCTACCCAGGGCGAAAGCTTGAGACTCTTCATTTTCAGATGCGTGACATTTTACTTTCAATACCAAATCAAAGGTTCTTTCTGGATTGGCCTTGATCCTGCAGTCCATGGTTTCATGTCGGGGCGCGGCCCTCTGTCCGTCCGTCCGTCCGTGAAGCCCGTGCCCATTAATTTCACATTTAAAATGAAGTAAAAGACACTATTTGTTTTAAGCATTGAAGAAGCATTTAATTATAATAAACCCCAGAAGGAATGGAAATGTGAGGTCTTCAGTCATCAAGAAGTCAGTCAGTTTCTCTCATTTGTCCTCTCTCCCACTTCCTGCCTTCTTGGGCTCTCATTTTTGCACTACCTCTGTGACTTCCCTATTATTTGTGGCTTTCTTCCCTCTTCTTTTTGTATATAACCACCTACAAGGCTGATGAGTTTATTCTCCTTAAATTCAAATGAATGGCAGATGCTGTTTTCTTTTTCTTTCTTTTTTTATTGTTTGTGATTCATTGAGGGTGCAAAGAATTAGGTTATACTGATTGCATTTGTTAGATAAATTTGTTCTTATAATTGTGTCCCACCCCCAAGAGGTGTACCATACACTGTGACCCCCCCTCCCTCCCTCCATTGCTCTTCCCACTCCCTCATTCCCCTACTTTCCTGCCCCACCTTGTATTAGCTCATCTACTGCCTTCGTATGAGACTAGAGTATAGTAAATTCTTGCTTCTCCATTCTTGTGATGCTTTACTAAGAAGAATGTGTTCCACTTCCATCCAGGTTAATATAGAAGATGTAAGGTCTCCATCTTTTTAAATGGCTGAATAGTATTCCATTGGACACATATAGCACAGCTTGTTAATCCATTCTTGGGGCTGTGGGCATTTAGATTGTTTCCACATTTTGGCAATTGTAAATTGAGCTGCAATAAACAGTCTCATGCAAATATCTTTATTATAAAGTGATCTTTTTTCTTCTGGGTAGATGCCTAATAATGGGATGACAGGATCAAATGGGAGGTCTAATTTGAGTTCTTTGAGGGTTATCCATACTTCCTTCCACAAAGATTGTATTAGTTTGTAGTCCCACCAGCAGTGTAAAAGTGTTCCCTTCTCTCCACATCACGCCAGCATCTGCAGGTTTGAGATTTTGTGATGTGGGCTGTTCTCACTGGGGCTTAAGTGATATTCCAGGGTAGTTTTGATTTTCATTTCTCTAATGATTAGGGATGATAAGCATTTTTTCATATGTTTGTTAGCCATTTGTCTATCTTCTTTAGAGAAGGTTCTATTCATGTCCCTTGCTCAGTGATATATGGGTCTTTTTTGTTGATTAATTTGAATTCTCTATAGATCCTAGTTATCAAGCTTTTGTATGATTCATAAAATGCCAGTATCTTTTCCCATTTTGAAGGTTGTCTGTTTGCTGTGGTTGTTGTTTTGTTAGCTGTATAGAAGCTTTTCAGTTTAATTAAGTTCCACTTATTTATTTTTGTTGTTGTTGCAATTACCACAGAAGTCTTCTTCATAAAGACTTTCTCCAAGCTGATATCTTCAAGTGTTTTCCCCACACTTTATTTGAGGATTTTTATTGTTTCATGCCTTAGATTTAAATCTTTTATCCATCTTGAATCAATTGTTGGAAGTGTTGAGAGGTGCAGGTCTAGTTTTACTCTTTTACATGTGGTTATCCAGTTCTCCCAGCACCATTTACTGAATAGAGATTCTTCCCCCAGTGTATGTTCTTGTTTGGTTTATCAAAGATCAGGTGGCTGTAAGATGTTCACTTCATCTCATGGTTTTCTATTCAGTTCCAAATATCACATCTCTATTTTCGTGCCAATACCATACTGTTTTGATCACTATGGCCTTGCAGTATAGCTGAAAGTCTGGTAGAGTGCTACCCCTGGCTTTGTTTTTATTACTAAGAATTGCCTTGGCTATACGGATTTTTTCTGATTCCATACAAAGCAAAGAATTATTCTTTCCAAATCTTTACAGTGTGATGACGGTATTTTAATGGGGATGGCATTGAATCTGTAGATTGCTTTGGGTAGTATAGATATTTTGATAATGTTGATTCTCCCAAGCCATGAGCATAATATTTTCTTCCATGTGTTAATATCTTCTGCTATTTCTTTTCTTAGGGTTTTATAATTTTCTTTGTAGAGATACTTCACCTCTTTGTTTTGTATATTCCTAGGTATTTCCTTTTTTTTTTTTTTTTTTAGGCTACAATGAAGGGAATTGTGTCCTTGATTAGCTTCTCATGTTGGCTGTTATTGGCATAAACAGAAGCTACTATTTGTGGACATTGATATTATATCCTGAGACATTGCTGTCTTTTTGATCACTTCCAGGAGTCTTATAGTTAATTCTTTGGGGTTCTCTAAGTATAAGATCACGTCATCAGCAAAGAGCAAGAGTTTGGCCTCTGCCCCATTTGGATGCCCTTTATTTACTTCTCTTGCCTGATTGTATTGACCAGAACTTCCAGCACTAGGTTGAACAGTAGTGGTAACAGAGGACAACCTTGTCTGGTTCCAGTTCTAAGTGGAAAAACTTTGAGTTTTATTCCATTCTGTATAATATTAGCTGTGAGTTTGTTGTAGAAGGCTTTGATCAGATTCAGAAGTGTGCCACCTATGCCTGTAGTACTAAGTATTCTAATGAGAAAAGAATGCTGAATTGTGTGCCACCTATGCCTATAGTACTAAGTATTCTAATGAGAAAAGAAAGCTGAATTTTATCAAATGCTTTTTCTACATCTATTGAGAGTATCATATGGTCTTTGTTTTTGCTTCGGTTGATATAGTGCATTACTTTTATGGACTTGGATATGGTAAACCAGCCTTGCCTCCTGGGATGAACCCACTTAGTCATGATGAGTGATTTTTTAAATGTGTAGTTGTCCTGTATCGTGGCTTGGATTTTATTGAGAATTTTTACACCTATGCTCATTAGTGAAATTGGTCCTTTTTAGTTGGATCTTTTTCTGGTTTTGGTATCAAGGTGATGTTTGGTTTGTAACATGTTGGGGAAGAGTCATTACTTCTTGATTTTTTGGAATAATTTCTGCAGTGTAGGTATAAGCTCTTCTTTTAAGGTTTCATAGAATTCTAGTGTGAAGCCATCTGGACCAGGGCTTTTTTTGGGGGGGAGGATTTTTTATTGTTTCTTTGATCTCAATCCTTAAAATCAATCTGTTCAAGAGATCTATTGCTTCTTGGTTAAGTCTAGGGCGAGGGCATGATTCTAGGTATTAATCTATTTCCTTCACATTGTCAAATTTCTGGGCACAGAGCTTGTAGTACTAAGAGATAATCTCTTGTATCTCTGTGGCATCTCTTGCTATTTCTACTTTATTGTTTCTTATTGAAGTTATTAGAAATTTTACTTTTCTGTTTCTAGTTAATCTGGCTAAAGTTTTATTGATTTTATTTATTTATTCAAAAAAACAACAATTGTTTTGTTAATTTTCTGAATGACTATTTGTTTCCGGTGTCATTAATCTATGATTTAATTTTGGTTGTTTCTTTTCTTCTGCCAGATTTGAGATTAGATTGTTCTTCTTTTTCTAATTCCATAAGATGGTTCGTGAGTTTTTGATGTGGTCTCTTTCTGTTTTTTGAATGTAGGCATCTAATGTGATACATTTCCCTCTTAATACTGCTTTTGCTGTATCCCAGAGGTTTTGGTAACTTGCATCTTCATTGTTGTTACTTTTGAGGAATTTAACCATTTCTTCTTTTATCTCTTCCTGAACCCAGGATTTAGCACAAGTTT
This sequence comes from Arctocebus calabarensis, assembly GCA_963573935.1. NCBI lineage: Eukaryota > Metazoa > Chordata > Mammalia > Primates > Lorisidae > Arctocebus > Arctocebus calabarensis. The sequence continues at coordinate 37,134 of CAUYON010067440.1, read as the reverse complement.
GTTCAATTTCCATGTCTTTGTGTGGGATTAAACGTTTTTGGTGGAATTAAGTTCCACTTTGATTGCCTTGTGGTTTGTGAAGATACAAGGTATAATTTATATTCTTTTAATTTTGCTGAGATTTGATTTGTATCATAGGAGGTTGTGGTTGATTTTAGAGTACATACCATGGGCTGATGAGAACAATGTATATACCTTTGCTTTGGGATGGTGTGTTCTGTATATGTAAATTAATCCCATTTGTTCTAGGGTCAAATTTGAGTCCTTTGTATCTTTGTTTAGTTTCTGGTTAGAGGATCTGTCCAATTTTGTAAGAGGGGTTTTAAAGTTCCTGGATATTATGGTGTGAAGGGATATCATATTGCTCAGACCCATCAAGGCCTGTTTCATAAAACTGGGAGCATTTGCGTTGGGTGCATAAATATTTAAAATTGAAATGTCTTCTTGTATTGTTCCTTTTATCAGTATAAAGTGTTCATCTTTGTTTTCTTAACTTTAGTTGCTCTAAATCCACTTGTGTCTGACAATAAGATGGGAACCCCTCCTTCTGATTTCCATTTGCTTAAAATACTGTTTTCTATCCTTTAATGCTGAGTCTTGATTTGTGTTTCAAGGCTAGGTATGTGTTCTGGGAACAGCATATGGATGGCTTTTTTCTCCTTTTTTGAATGCAATAAGCCAGCGTGTACCTCTTCAGTGGTGAATTTAGTCCACTGACATTTATTGAGAGAATTTATAAGTGTGGTAGAGTTCTATTCATTTTATTTTGCAAAAATCCATTGTGTAGACTTATCCTTTGCACCATTGTGGAAGCTAAGTTGACCTTAGCTTCTTAGCATTTTCTTTGCTGGTGGTCCATTGTGATAGTCAGTTTTGAGAATAGGTCTGAGTATTTCCTATAGAGCTGGTCTTGTGGTGAATTTCCTCAGAGCTTGTGTATCTGCAAAAATTTGATTTCTTCATCAATTTTGAAGCTTAGTGTAGCAGGATACAGAATTCTGGGCTGAAAATTGGTTTGTTTAAGGATATTGAGGTGATTGAGCATGCTCTTCTGGCTTGAAAAGTTTCAGTTGAGAAGTCTGCTGTCATCCTGAGGGCTCCGCCTTTGTAGGTCAGTTGGCGCCTACTCTTGTCTGCTTGGAGAATTTTTTCTTTCATCTTGACTTTGGACAGGTTCATTATAATGCGTCTTGGAGAGACTCCATTTGAGTTGCGATGACCCAGATTTCAATATCTATCTGAAAGGAGTGTGTTGAAGTCTTTGGTAAAAGTTGGGAAGTTTTCATTTATGGTAGTCTCCAGTAGGGTTTCCATTCCTTTGGGACAATCTTCTTTACCTTCAGGAATTTGTATTATTCATATGTTTGAATGCTTCATGGAGTCTCATAATTCTGTAAGTGCCTGTTCTGTTTTCTCTCTCTTCTTTTCTGTCTCTTTAACTACCTGAGTTTAACTCCAAAACTTTATCCTTTAGCTGTCTGTGGTCCAACCTATTTCTTTGTATTTTGTACTACATCTTTATATTTTCTGATTGTCTTCTTTATTTCCTTAAGCCCTACAATATCCTCTCTATATTTCACATGTCTTTTGTCTGACTTTTGGTTCTGTCTTTCCATTTTCTTGTTCATTCCTTTTATTGTCTTTATTATTCATATTTTAAATTCCCTTTCTGTCAAAACCATTAATTATTTATAGGCATAGTCTTATGCAGTAGTTGCCTCATGGTCCCTTTGGGGAGTTACTCTGTTTTGGTTTTTCTTGTTGCTCAAATTTTTCTGTTGGCTCTTTCTCATGTGTTCTTTCTTCTTGTTCATCTCCTTATCATCATTTTTTTCCTTTTCACTTCCTCCTTTGCTTCAAATTACCTTTTCGCAGATCTTAGATCTTGAAGTATCTTCAGCCTAAGTAAAGTCAAACTCCTTCTTATGGCTCCCAAAACAGGAGTCCTTGCTCTTGATGACAATGTGTTGCAATGTGTTTCTAAAGCAACTGGTAGTCTTGTGGTTGTTGTATTAGATGGAGAACACTGCCAGCAACTTCTCTGGTCCTTATTCCAAACTTAAATGCCTTCGTTGATATCTTAATTGTTTTCTCAGCATTCAGACCTGGCCAGGGTGGGATCTTAAAGCTTGCAAGAATCCTTCCGGGGCCGGTCTCATAGTGCCTCCTGTCTGCAGTTCCCATGGGATGTGGGAGTCCCTCAACCTGTGCCAAGAATGGAGTTCTGATTCTGGCAGGTGGAATTAAGACCTCCATGCTTGAGGTCCCTGCTAAGGCCTTCTCATGATCTTCCTACAATAGTAGCCTCCTGGCCTCTGAAACCTTCTCAGTATGGATGTCTCAACAGCCACCAAACCTATGGCAAATACGCTACAACCCATTTTCAAGTCTGGTTGCTGTATACTGTTTGAGTCTACCCACTCTTCCAAACTTTCCACTCAATGCACAGCTTCCCCCAATGACTGAAATATCTGGAAAGACTTCTTCCTATCCTGTACCTCCATAGGAGGCCAGCCAATCCCAGCCAGTCACAGTCACTTACCTAATTAATCAGATTTCTACTTCCTGGATCATATAACATATCCAGATTACCACCTCCTCACTGTGATCCTCTAGCTATGACTCTGGGTAAGATCCCAGAGCCAGATATCACTGGGTTCTCTCTTTTTCCCAGTCATTCTAGGAGAGCTTTCCTTCTGTTCTACCATCTTGCTCGGCCTCCTGCAGATACTATTTTCAATGAATCCCAAATCCAGTTTTTTAAGAGACAAAACCTAACTGGTCTAATCCAAATCTAATGACTTTGTTTACAATAGCAAACTTATGTCTTCTTGCTCCTTTCCTCCCACAGACTATATCCTGAATCTACAGATCCACCACCACTTAGGCCCATGAGCCACCACTAAATGACTAACCATTACATCCCATCCCATTCTATCCTATCCATGCCATTCTATCCCATCCCATTCCTTTCCATTCTACTCCACTCCATTCCATTCCATTGCATCCTATCCTGCCCCACAACATTCCATTCCATCCTATCCAATTCCATTCTATCCCTTCCCATCCCATCCCATCTCCATTCCATTTCATTCCATTCTGCTCCAGTCTACTCCTTTCTACTCCACTTTATCTGATTCCATTCCACTTCATCCCATTCTAGTCTACCCTATCCCATCCCATTCGATTCCATACTCCACTGCATCCCATCCAATCATGCCTATCCCATTCCACTCCATTTCAGTAACCAAGAAATAACTTCTAGGTACAATGCTAAGGTTTTAGGATAAGAAGCTAAGTGAGACATGGGCTTTTTCTGAAGGATTCAGAGCATAGTATTAAAGATTTACTTACACAGAAGTCACTTACATGTAGCGCATGGTAGATTCAGAGGAGTGAGACATGGAAGATGCTTACATTTTAAAATATTTCATTTTGGAAAATTTTATACTTTTATGAGGTTAAAAAGAATGTAGAATGTTGAATATGCACTAACCATAAATAGGTAGAGGACAGCTTCTTCTTTTCTTCCTCCTTCACTTATTCTCTCTCATTCTTCCTTCTATCTGTCCTTATTCCTTTTTTCTTACAAGTATTTCTTGAATACCTGTTAGATGTCAGAGAATGTGCTAGGTACTGGGAGACAAATTGACAACTACTGCACTGTGGGACAAGAGTGTTTAGAGGCATAAAGGAGGAGCTTTAATCCAAACTTGAGGGATTAAGAACATTTCGAAGAAGTAATTTTAAGTGGAAATTTGAAGAATGAAGGATGTTAACCAGTTCTAAAAGAATATTTTGAACATTGACATAATTACTTTTAGGTTAGTAGACTTTTAAATAAGTAGTGAGTTTACAAAATAAAAATAGTATTAAGATTTTACATTCAACTTATAGATTTTGAAATTGTACAGTAGTACCTCCATAGTTGACCACTTCTCACATTGACCACCTCCTTAAGTTGACCTAATTTTTATAAGCTGAACATGCACAACAGATACATATAAGTTCAGTAAGCCTATTTGTTTATGTTGACCACCATCATATATTGACCAATTTGTTACAATCTCTTGGGAGGTCAACTTACAAATGTTCTACTGTATTTAGAAAATTCAACTTGTGATTTTTAGATTGACTTGTGATTAAGTTGGATGAATTCAAATTGAATACAGTTAATTTAAGTAATAAGCTCCATTTATTACTTTAATTAATAAAATTTCATTAAGTGTACAAATATTATGAAGAAAAATTAAGTGAGTTACAATGATAGTAAGTTCAGAATGGTAGGGTACATATTTTATAGAGTCATGGTGATACAACTTTTCAGTAGTGGCATTAAAGAATTGAGGAAAAAAATCTTGAAAATGTCCAAGAAGAACATTCCAGGAAAAGGGGAACAGCATGTGTAGTACAAATCTGTTCATGTATGTGCAAAGACATGCTGATTTTATGTACTTTTATTGATACATAATAGTTGTACATATACTTAAGGGATATACATGATATTTTGATATTTGCATACAATATGTACTGATCAAATCAGGATATCTGGGATATCCACTTATTATTTCTTTTCTTGGGAACATTCCAAATCTTCTCTTCTATCCATTTTGAAATATACTATAAATTCTTGACAACTATGGCAGGTCTACTGTGCTATTGAACCCTAAATCTTAATTCTTTTTGTGTAATGGTACTTTTATACCCATTAACTAACTTCTCTTCATCCCATCCTTTACCCTTCAAAGACTCACAGAAAGACAAATATCATATATTCTCATTAATCTTGAGAGTTAAAACTATGGATCTTATGGAGGTAGTGAGACATGATTTTTAAGGTTAAATTTAAAGTTAAAGATGAATATTGTTAAAAAAAAAAAAAACCTTCTGCACAGCCTAGGAAATAATCCACAAAGCAAACAGAGTATCTAAAAATTGGGAGAAAATATTCATAAGCTATACATCTGATGAAGAGCTAATAACCAGAATCTACAAAGAACTTAAGCAAGAAAATAATCAAACAGCCCCATCAAAAAATAGATAGAAGCTTTTCAAAAGAAGATAGACAAGGGGTCAACAAACATGAAAAAATGCTTAACATCACTAATTATCAGAAAACATGCAAATGAAACCACAATGAGATATCACCTTACCACTGTTAGAGTGGTTTTTATTAAAAAGTCAAAAAACAATACATGTTAGCGTAGATGTAGAGAAAAAGGTATGCTTACATACTGTTGGTGGGACTGCAAGTTAGTATAACTTCTCTATGGAGATTCCTCAAAGAACTGAAAGTAAACCTACCATTTGATCCAGTAATACCACTACTTAGTATTTACCCAAAGGAAAAGAAGTCATTTTATAAAAAAAGACACCTATATTTGTTGTTTATTGTAGTACTATTCACAATTTCATAGATGTGAAATCAACCCAAGTGCTCATCAGTTGATGAGTGGAATAAGAAAATGTGGTATATGTGTACACTGGAATAATAGTCATAAAGTAGGATGATCTTTTGCAACAATCTGGATAGAATCGGAAAATTTTTACCTAAGTAAAGTGTCACAAGAATGGGAAAACAAACACTACATGGTATTGATTATTAAACTGGAAATAACCAAGAAGCACACAGGTGATTAGAAGGAAATAAAACTTAAAAGGAAATAAAACAGGGGGAGGGTCAAAGAGTGTTTGGGCCAAAAGCTACCTGATGATTACAGTGAACACTATGTGGGTAATGGGCACACTTGTAACCATGACTCAAGCATTATAAAAGTGATCCATGTAACCAAAATATTTATACCCCTGTAATAGTTTTGAATTAAAGAATAAAAAAAAATTTAAAAAATACAAAAGGAAATATAAAAGAAATTTTGAACAAGAGTAATAGAGGTTATATAGGGATAAACTAAATGTAACTGGGGAAGAACTTTTGGTCACATAAGTGAACTTTGGTGTACATTTTAATAAACAAAGCAGGTGTTAAGGTTAAAAAAAAGGAAATCAAGAGAAAATACAAAGTATTTTTAAGGTATAGTATTAGAATAAATACAAGAATTTAGTTATACTGCATGACATAATCAGTTCAGTAAACACTAAAATTGATATACTAAGCCATTTATGTTTCTATATAACAAAAACTAAGAGCTAGATATTCAAGATCACAGAAATATATAGCTATATATTTATAGACAGATATAAAATATTTTTGAAAAATGTTAATAGAAACAAAGAAAGATCACCAACTCCTACTTAAGTAAGCTATAAATTTAACCAAATTAAATCAAAATCTCAGTAGGTTTCTCCATTGAACTATATGGGCCAATCCTTGAAATTTTTAATGAAGAAAATCAGGACCAAGGAAATCTATGACAATTTGGGGGGGACGATTTATGGCGAGCACCTACTCTACCTGAAATCCAGGATTGTTCTTGAGTATGCCAATTGTATCGACATAGAAATAAGCATACTGACTAATTAAGAAAATTCAGAGCACAGAAATGAATCCATGCTTAGATGAAACGTGGACACTTAGAGATAACACTGTATGTCAGAGGGAAAATGTGAACTTAGCCAATAAGTTAGATTAGACTTTGAATCAAGTGATTAAAATGTTAGTCCAAAGGCCATTAAAAACTATCTGTACTATTTACATAGTTCATTGCATTGTGGGTCACAAAATGAGGACAATTGTAGAGGATAGGGTATCAAATACCTATACAGAGGTCATTGGCAGTGTGCAATTGTGGCAGTGGGACGCTGTCTGCCTAGAGGTAGAGAATAAGAGGGTGCATGGTCTGTAGAAAACAACAATGATAAAACTGACTAAAAGGTTGTCTTTTATTTTGATAAGATGCAGGCAGTTCTAAAAGTTGTCAGTGACAAGATATCTTTCTTAAAAATATCTTTTCTAAGTTCTAAACAATTGAATAGTTACTGTTTGGTTTTAAAAAGATCTATATTATTATCAGTTGAGTAAGCACTAAAAATAAAACAAAACTAAAACATCAATTGAGTCCGTAAAATATTTGATTCAATACCTCCTATAGCACCCACCCCCCCTAAAAAAAAAGGCCTGGAAGGCAGAGCAAAAGAACAAAGAACTGCAAAATACATAATAAATACTGAGTAATAAATATCGAGATTATAAACTTAAACACAGACATCTTACTAATTAGATTAAATGTACATAGGTAAGGGGCCCAAATAAATGACAGAGATTATCCAGCGAGATTTAAAACAAATAAGAATAACCTACATGTTGTTTGCAAGAAATACTTTAAAGACAAAAATACAGCAACACAGCCAAAGTGTAAATTAGACAGAAATAAATGCATTGCCTGCAAAGACTAAGCATAAGAATCCAAATGTGACAATGTTAGTATTAGATAAAAACTTAAAATAATCAAAAAGAGATATTAAGTGTGTATGAATCAAACATATAAGCTGAAAATTTCATTAATCAAAAATTATCAGAACTAAAGGGGGAAGAAAAATTTGCAATCATATTTGGAGATTATAAAAAACTCTTCTTTCAGTAATTGATTGGATGAATCACATAGTTCAGATAGCATTTAAAAGTGTTCACACTGTCAACCAAATTAACCTAATTGACATTAGCAGAATACTGCAGACTAAAGCAACTCAGTACACAGTTTTCTCAAATAAATAAGAAATTTTCACAAAAATAGACCTTTTCCTGGACTGGGTAAATGATTTTATGCATTTTAAAGGATCAAAAATAATACAAAGTAAATTATCTCTCTCTAAGTAAATTCTCTGACTCTAAACTAGAAATCAATAGTAATAAAGACTTGATAAAATGCCCCAAATATCAAAATTAAATCCAATGCCTTCCAAATAACTCATGGTAAGCAAAAATGGAACAAAATACAGCTTGAGAGTCCAAAGTAGACCCATTAGTAGGAGGAATTGAAGTGATTGTTGATAAAAGCATCAAAGCAATTCAAAGAAAACCAGAAATTTTTGATGGATCACTTAGAGATAGGACAAAATCAGAAAACAAACAAAAAAAAGTAAAACAAGAACCTTAATCTTTACTTAATATTATACAAAACCAGGCCCAGAGACAAATATTGTATTTTCTCATTAATATGTGGGAGCAAATAAAAATATTAAACTCATGAAGCCAGAGTGGAGTGATGGTTACCAGAGATTGGGAAGAATATTGGGGAAGAGGGGATGAAGTGGAGATGGTTAATGAGTACAAAAACATAGCTTTGTAGAAGGAATAAGATCTAGTGTCAGTGTGTAGTTAAAAATAATTTATTGTATTTCAAAATAACAGAAAATGTAGAATTGGAATGTTCCTAACACAAAGAATGTTTGAGGTGATGTATGCCATAACATTGATTTAATCATTACACATTGTATGCATATGACCCATAAATATGCACAACTAGTATGTATCCATTATAATTAAAATAAAATTAAAAAGTGAAATCAATTTGAATTGCATAGGACATTAATGTTAAAACTATTGTGCTCCAGACATCCATGTGCAATTTATAAAAATTAACTAAAGATGGATCATAGTCTTAAATGTAAAATGCAAGGCGATAAAACTCCCAGAAGTTAACATAAGAAAATTTCTAGATGGGCTTGGGTTTGGTGATGACTTTTTAGATGCAATACTGAGGCACAACTATGAAAGAAATAACTAATAGACTGGACTTCACTAAAATTGAAAAATTCCTCTCCTTCACTCTCTCAACAGGAGACTGTTAATAGAATGTAAAGACAAGCCGCAGACTAGGAGATAATATTGGCAAAAGACATCTATGATAAAGGACTGTTATCAAAACCATACAATGAACTCTTAAGACTCAATCAAAGAAAACAATCAACCTGATTAAAAAGTGTGCAAAAGACCTTCACAGATACCTCACCAAAGAAGATACCCCGATGGTAAATAAGCAATTGAAAAAAATGCTCCGTAACATATGTCATCAGGGAAATCCAAAGTAAAACAGTAATGAGACACCACGACAGCGCTATATAACTAGTAGAATGGCCAAAGACTGTTACAGTTCATTTAGAATCTGTCTTAAAAAAGAAAAAAACTGGTGAGGATGTGGATCGATAGGAACTCTCACTTATTGTTGATGGAAATGCAAAATGTCATAGCCACTTTGGAAGAGAGTTTGACAGTTTCTTATAAAACTAAACATACTTGTAACACACAATCCAGGAATCCTACTGCTTGGTACTTACCCAAAAGAGTTGAAAACTTACGTTCACACAAGAGACAGCATGTGGGTGTTAGTAGCAGCTATATTCACATTTGCCAAAATATATAATCAACGAAGATGCCCTTCTGTAGGTAAATGGATAAATAAACTAGGGTGCATCCCGATAACAGAGTATTATTTGGTGCTTGATAATGTTAAGATCAGGCAGGTGAGGAAAGACTGAGAAACTCTCACTAATGGGAAGAAACGAAGGAGACGTGACAACTAGCATAATGCAGGATCATCGACTATATTCTGGAAGACGAAAATAACATAGATGGAAAAACGGGTGAAATCAGAACGAGTTTCGTACTTTGGTTATATGTTATTATATTGAGGTTAATGTCTGAGTCTTGATTAAGTTCTATGGTTATGTAAGATGGTAATGTAGGGGAAATTAGATGGAAGGTATACAGGAACTCTGTGCTTTTTTTTTTTTTTTTTAACTTTTCTGTAAGTCTCAAATTATCTCAAAAGGAAATTGTAAACAAAGCCACAAAAGCTAAAGCCAAACATGCATTTCGAAGTCACTGCTCATGTGGATTAGCTCTCATTTCCCTGGCCTCTCTGTGCATGTTCCTACACGCTTCTGGCTCCCTATGGGACATTTGCAGTGTGCACCATGGTCACAGCCTCTCCTGAGAAAAGGAGCGGAAAGGTCTTCTCTCCCTATGAGCTTGCTTACTATGATTTGGCTCATATGACATATCACTTTGTAAACTTAATAAAAGAGTTAAACTTTGACTGTAGATTTCTATCATTCTATTAGTTAAAACGTTGTTTTTCTTCTTTCTCAGGATTTAATGTTGCTTCTCCGTAGGAAAGATATTTACACAATGTGTTCAATGATGTCTTAGTTTACATTGGTATCCGTCTGAATATTTACTTTTTTTTTTTTGTAGAGACAGAGTCTCACTTTATCGCCCTGGATAGAGTGCCTTGGCGTCACACAGCTCACAGCAACCTCCAGCTCTTGGGCTTAAGCGATTCTCTTGCCTCAGCCTCCCGAGTAGCTGGGACTACAGGCGCCCGCCACAGCGCCCGGCTATTTTTTTTGTTTGTTTTGCAGTTCGGCAGAGGCCGGGCTTGAACCCGCCACCTTCGGTATATGGGGCCGGCGCCCTACTCGCTGAGCCACAGGAGCCGCCCTGAATATTTACTTTTTAAGAAATGTTTGGTTACAGGAATAATGATAGATAAATTATTTAGCAGAAGGACGCCCTAAATGTTAAGTTTCATGTATCAGTGAGCAAAAAGACAGTCTTTGTGAAAGAAGAAGGAAATTGTAGCTGGACCTCTGAAATTAAATTAAATAGAGTAGTCTACTCTATCTACCCTAGCTATCTGGGCTGCATTTAGATAATCTTTACGATATTAAGGATTCTTTGAAAATATTAAAAACAAAAAACAAAAATAATTTTTTTTTTTTGCAGTTTTTGGCTGGGGCTGGGTTTGAACTCGCCGCCTCTGGCATATGGGGCTTGCACCTTACTCCTTTGAGCCACAGTCGCTGCCCTAAAAACAAAAATAACTTTATTTCAAAATTCACTTGAGCACATTATCCTTTCCCCCACATTGTGATGATGTATGAGGGTGATTGGGACAACACTCTTGACACTTGAAACAGGGCACTTTGGAACTTTCACAATACTAAAACAGAATAGCAAAGAATAAGAACATAAATCAAGTGGTATTATTAATAATAAAGCAAACTGAATATCAGTGAATATAGCCCTTAGGTAAACTTCTTCATGGAATGAAAACAGAAGCAACTTAGTAAACATTTTTAACAGTGCCCTTGTGTAAACTGTATTTGATTCACATATCTTCAGAAATGTTATTTAAAGATGCATGCTGTTTATTCATTTTCATGTTTTCACTGTCATTCTCTGTAGTGTCAACTAATGATCAAATATGTCCGTTATTTTTTCTTCTTGTAGCTGCTTTTCAACCAGGGAATAAAAATGCTGTGTCTAAGTTAGAGATAAATTTTCATCCCATGTTACAAGGCTATAAACTACTTGTGTACGCAGTGATTTTCACTGTTGATAAATACGGTATTCTGTCAAGTTTTGGTAGCAATGTTTCCCTTGTCATTGAATCGTAATGTTAAAACTCTGTACCTAGAGGACTTTGTTTTTAGTTTATTTATTTATTTTGAAGAACCCAATTATCTTTCCAAGGAGATCTACCCAGACACTATGGAATAAGCATGCTACATGACCTTTTTAAAGGCCACTGAGGAACAATTTAATGAACTACAAACCCAAAGGCAAATGTATAATGGCATATCATGTTATCCTTCAGAAAGTTGACTGAGCTCCAGTTTTCAGTAATAAGGACTGGGATAGCTCATGTGTTTGTTTCATGACACTCAAACCTGGTTTATGTTAACACTAGAAAGTGGGAGGGCAGATATACCTAAGAGTGCCTAGAAGGCTGATGTTCCTTTCCCAGATTATTTTCTTAGCAATTTATTAATTTTAAAATTCTTTTTAATTTCAAAATATTATGGGGTACAAATGTTTTTGGTTCACATATATTGATTTTATTGTTCGGGAAAAAGTTATAAGTATGCCTATCACCCAGATGTTACCCATCGTACTGGTTGGGTACCACTCTCTTCTCTCCACCTGTTTCCTGCTTGATTGCTGTTGAGTTTTACTTCCCCTCTGTGCACTTGTGTACGCGTGGGTTAGTTCCAATTTAATAGAGAGGACATGTGGTGTTTGTTTTTCCCTTTTTTAGGTACTTCATATAAGATGATAATGGTCTCAAATTCCATCTAAGTTGTTACAAAAGACCTTAATTCTTCCCTTTTGTGGCTTTCTAATATTTCATGGTATAACACATTTTGTTAATCCAGTCATGAATTGATGGGCACTTGTGTTTATTCCACATCTTTGCAATTGTGAATCGTGAAGCAATAAACATTTAAGTGCAGGAGTCTTTTTTAATAAAATGATCTCTTTTCCTGTGGGTAAATATCCATTGGTAGGAATGCTGGATCAAATTGTAGGTCTACTTCTTGTTCTTTGAGAAACCTCTATATTGTTTTCCATAGAAGTTATACTAATTTTTATGCTAACAGGTTTTTTTTTACTTTTCAATAAAAGCCATTCTAATAGGAGTAAAGTGATATCTTGTAGATGTAATTTTCGTTTTTCTGATAATTAGTAATGTATTTAAAAAAATATGTTTGTTGTCCACTTTGTATCTTCTTTACAACCTAATATCTTTTTTGTGTGTGTGTGCAGTTTTATGGCCAGGGCTGGGTTTGAACCTACCACTTCCAGCATATGGGACTGGCACCCCACTCCTTTGAGCCACAGGCGCCACCTCTACAACCTAATATCTTTTGAACTTAGGCAATTACTCAGTCTTCTCTTTCATTTTACTTGATTGTTTTCAGAAAAAGATATGTAAAAATTTATATATTCTACATGAAAATTATGGAGAGCAAGTGAGTATAATGCTGGTAGTTTTTTAAACCATGAAGAAAAATGCAATACTATTTTCAAAAGTGGAATTATCATCAATAGTGGTAGACGAAAATTTCTTGATATTTGCTTTCTTCCCTTGCTCTTTGATTTACCTCACTGGGCATTATTTTATTTATCTATCTTTAGGCATCTGGTGTATATGAAAAAATATTTCAGAAAATATCTATGTTATACTTTGGTGTAACTCAATCTATGATTTACTCTCCTATGAAATTATTTTATTTTATTTTTGAGACAGAGTCTCACTACATTCCTCTTGGTAGAGTGCTGTGGCGTCACAGCTCACAGCAACCTCAAACTCTTGGGCTTAAGGCCTCCCAAGAGCCTGGGACTATAGACACCTGCTACTATGCCCGGCTAGAAATTTTTATTTTTATTTTTCACATTTTAATGCAATACAGACATTGCTCCAAAAGAATGAAGCTAAAATAATAGAATTTTATGTCAGATGAGATAATTTCTAGAAATGGAATATATATGTTTCCCTTAGATCTCTGAGTCAGGGTTTATTTATATTTATTTATTTATAACATTGGCAATCTTCAAATATCATAAAAGGCTGTGGGCATATATATGTGTTGGTGTTATTTGGAATTAATTTGGTTTTTGAGACATTTTCAAGATCTTTTGCAATGATTGGAAAAATATTGATTTGGCAAAAAGCAATAGCTCAGAAACAACTTAGAAACTGGGTAGACAAAACCTTTTGTGAATTTATCCTCATAATTTGTCTGTGAGCATAGGGGGTTATAAATTCCTTTCTAACAGACAGAACAATGTGGTCTGAAGAACTTGAACAACTTATCAAAGATGACACACATCCCTGTGGTAGACCTGAGACCTGACACAGGTGTTTTGAGCCCTGTTTCTCCACGGGAAGGTAAGAGAGGTGACAGGGAGCAGATCCCCTTCTACAACCAGAGAAATTCTCTGTATTTGTTTTTCTGGTTCATATTTAAGATATTATTTGAAAAAAATGAAGTATTCATGCAAACACTTTCTTTATAAAATCATTCCCTGAATCCTTCTATGCACATCATTAATGATTCCATTTAAAACAATTGTATAGGTAAATTGTATTATGAAAGTTGATTAGTTGAAAGCAGTGGCTCTTAGTACTTTCTTGACTATAACCTGCAAAAAGAAATACTGTTAAATCAACATGACTCCATATATAAAATATTTACACATAGCAGAAATAAAAGTGCTGCAAAGAGTTTATTCTGATATTTTATTTTGTTTTAGACCACTAAGAATTAACTTTTTGACTTCATTTAGAAAAAAGAAGTATGAAGAGTAATTTTAAAAAATTCATATGCTTCTATAATATTTATTTCAATGTTTAAGATATTATATCCCCCCAATAATGTATTCTATATTGAAAACTGATAGATGATACCATCTAATGGTGAAACTGTAAATCAAAGGCAGCTAATCACCAGTTCTGGAATTATTTTTAGTATCAGTTATTGGAAACACTGGTGTTTTCTTTACTGCATTAGAGGTTGTTGTGTGTTTGGATACTGAAGACGAGCTTTAGAAATGATGATATTGGTAATATGAGTTAGGTTGAGTTAACCGAGATTTGGATAGGAACCATCATTTCTCCATGTACTCCTATTTTATTTCAAAAATATCAAATATTCAAAGAAAAAGAACTCAGGAGGCATTCTGAAAACAACACTATGATGATTAACATGGTCAAGACCACACTTAAACTTCTTGGAAATTATTGAATGACTTATACAAGGTTGTTAATAACCATTTTCTATGTTTCACCTCCTTTTCTCTTGTCCCTTTTGTTTAGTTTTATTTAATTTTCTCCTATAAATTTTCTTCTATTTCTTTCTTTCCTTCTTTTACTTTCTCTTGACTGTGTCTTGGGCTTAGGCATAATTGCAACATTGTCTGCTTTAAAAAAAATTTTTTTTTATAATTTTATTGAATCATAATTGTCTGCTTTTAAAAGGCAAATGAGTCTAAAATGCTGAAGATACCTTGAGGAGTTAACCCTCTAATTCCAGAGAGGCGGTTGCAAATTGTTTAATTTTAATTATGGAATGCTGTGCCTTTTTTCATTCTTTTATCATGGTACTTGCCACTTATCAATTCTTGCCCTGCACTATAAATAATTGGCTGTTTCTGTCCCCCTCCCAACATAGTCACTGAATATGTAAATGAAAAATGAACAAGAATTTAACTTAGAACTATTTCTTCTTGGGTTTAATACCAGTGAAATATACCTACATTATACAGGTTAATTAAATCAACAAAACTAATGATGACAAATACTTGGCATGCCAGCAACCATTCTTCAATGCTGGCTCCAGGCAGACATCCCTAAACACTGATCTTCTTCCAACTAGGCAGGGGTGGGGCCTCAGCACCCTCCCTAACATGGCATTTTAAGAGACATAATTAGTTCATTCCATTTGGCGGTCCAAATATTGTAATGTGACTGCCACACCTTTCTTAACTTAAATGAATTCAGTCACTGAAAATTACTTTTCTTTGTAGTTCTGGCTTGCAAAGAGGAAATTGCCAAAGACTCAGGTAAGTGAACTGTAGCCAAGCCAAGAGGTCTGCTGGATGTGGCGTCCATTGGTCTTTTTTCTGCTACTGTTACACACTTGAATCTGCTTTCTTCCTTTCATCTTTATTAATTATCAAAAAATAAAAAGCCCTTTGCTGGAAGTGTCTTAGGCAGCCTATCACACCTTTGATGTCAAACGTAACCTTTTGTTCAAAGCCTTCCCTGGTTATCAAATTCCCAGATGTCATAGGTAGAAATCAGCAACCAGAGGCTAAGGAGAAAATCAGAGAATTATGTTCTATGCTCGTTCCCAAACTCATCTCCTGGGACTCCTAGGAAGAGGAATGAGACTCTCACAAGAGACTTAGACCAGTCAATAGATTCTCTTTCCCCTAATAACTATTTGCAGTAGCTCCCTCAAAATCATAGTTATTTGAAGCAGAGCAAATCAAATGGGGCTCCCTTAGAAGGATAAAAGGGAAGATCAAATAGGTGGTAGAAAACGTCTGCCCCACAGAAGCAATGGGACCATCTAATTTTCGATCATGTAGAGTCAATTATCGCCATGTATTTCCAGAGCACTAACTCCTCCATCCCATATCTTGCCATCCTTACAAGAAGTCAAAGAAAACTGCCAATTTCTCAGGTCTAATTGTATCATGTATAGAATCTTTTAATCTATTATGTTGTAGTAAACATATTATGACCGAACAATGTATCAATAGAGGCCAGCACATGAATTTTATCATAATATTTGTGTTTGATGGCGTGTGGGTGGGTGGGTGGGTAGGGAAACAGTTCTAAAATGTAGGGATTTATATAGAGAATCTGAAATGAGAGTGAGCCCCTGGTTTAAACAGCCTGTCTTTTCTCAGATGAGGAATAATTTTGAAGATGAGATAGAATTGATCATTACCAAAGCTGTAGATATGAAACTGGTCATGTTATATCAAATATAACAGAAAAACCCATTACATATATACAGTAATAGCTTCAGTAATATAAATAAGGGATGCATCCATGATTTCTAAAGACCACAGATAACATATTCAAAGTTGAATTGAGTAATGTATGTACACATCTATACTTAAATTGTGCACAAACTATTTTAGGTTCTATTTAGAAATTTTTATTCTTTTTCCATTGCAATTCTGTGTCTTATCATATTTTAATCTACATCTGGGTACATTCAGGAAATTGCTTTGGAGTGTAATATGCCTATAGAACCACATTACAATGATTTGCAAATAATGTTATCACCACTATTGCATTCTCCACTTGGCAAACTATCTTACCTAGAAAATTTCCCTTAAAGCAAGCAATATGTAATTTCATTAAAAATAATTTTTAATGGTACATTTCACAGTTATTGCCAGTTCTTTTTTGTCATCTTTGTAAATTTGCAAGAACTTGTGATCAGTTGTCTTTATTTCATTTGTATCAAGACTATATTTTCAGGGATCATTTCTATAGTTCATTTAATTCTTCTGTATTCTCTGTAATAGGGATTGTGTTTTTTTTCTAAGCATCAAAATCTGATCCATCATGGGTCATTGTATGGTTAGCTTTAAGGGAATAGTCTTCCCTCTACCTTGTCAACATACCTTAGAGAGCTAAGTGAACAACTTACACAGGCTTATTCTATAGAGATTTCCTATGGCATTGATGTGCAGACTAGACCTGGGTTGTGCTGTGTGGACTGGCTTTAGAGAAAACCATTTCAGATTTGAAGAATTAATAGAAGGGAAAAATGTGCATCACATGAGATTGGGTGGCTAGATTTACTTACATTTGTGTTGAGTTTGTTGTGAAGGTGAGGAGCTGAAGAGAAAAATTCCACTCTTTCTTCTGTCTTAGTATTCAAATGAAAAAACCCGTGTCTATGTTTTTCAGAAAGCATGAAGATGTATCTCCAGCTGGAGGAATACCAAACTCTTTTCAAAGGCCTTTGACATTTCATTCTATTGCTTTTGAAACGACTCCAAAAAAGTGAAAGATTAAAGAAAAGCAGACTGGAAAAAACCTGAAAGGAACTAGGTTTTGGAACTGAGCTTATGAATGTAAGTTTATAAAGAAGAGCTCTGGCCTTCAGTAGAAAATAGATTGAAATGGCCAAGGAAGTCCTCTGCCTCTGTGCTCAGGGAATGCAGCCTCCTTGTTAAAGAAGAACAATGAATAGAATGTGCTGCTGTTGGCCCAAATTGTGCAAGGAGAGTCTGAAGGAGGAAAATGAACTTTCTGACCTCTGTGAAGTGTAGAATTATTTTTTCCATCATGATCACCTTACATTGTATGAATCCACTTCTCGTGGACCACCCTGTACATAATTGCAAGGACAAGACAGCAGAAGAATTTGGAAGTTACATGTCTGGGCTTTTTCTATCATTGCTCATGAGTCCCTAGTCTAACTAATTTTGAAGATATTAGAGATGCTGCCTAATGCACCTATGCCTGCCAGCCAATGTCTTCCTTTCCCTTTTGAATTTGGCACAGTCGTACCTCTGCCTTTATTTTTCATTGTCTCTGAATGTGGAGCATATATCTTTCTACAGGTATCCAGACCTTACCAGCATTCAGCCCAGATTTTTATTATTACTTAGAGAAACATGAACCATCGGGGCATGTTGAGAGAAACTTCAACTTCGTGAATAGCTCCTGTATCAAAGCTTCTCCTCTTAGTGCCCTCATATCGTAACTTTAGAAGTTTAGAGCGTCTTCCTTGAATGAGTCTGAATATTATTATTTATGAGTCTACCTACCTTTGTATTTTATCTTGGTTCTCACAGATGATTAAGCTCCACTTAAATATATTCTTCACGTGCTCCACTCCCTCTAGCAAGATAGAAATTGTTAGAAATCTATTCTTGAGCCATTAGGAAGGCTTTCTCTTATTCTGATGTTCATCACTGCTTTTATTATTACCACAATAGCAAAGCATAATCTTGCCTAAAAGGGATCATTATTTTGCATTCATAAATTTGGAAATACCTGTCATGCAAAATGCTGAAGGCATCCTTTAATTACAAGTATTATTGTTTCTTTCTGATAAGCAAAAAAGGCAGACCCTATGATTGATTCCTGTGTCTATGCCACATGGTCATTTTAATTATATGAAAAATGATTGTAGTTTAAAATTAGCACATACCTGGCATAATTCAGATTTTATAAGAATGAATATCCTCTGGCAACCCAACTGCCGTAACAATTTACATTTCTACTACTCTTTTCATAACTAATTCCAGATAAGAATCAGTGGACAGCAATAACAACAAACTTTGAAAAAAGGGAGCAATTTAAAATTTAAGCTTTCATTGTGACTATTTTTAAACCCAAGGAGAAAACATACAGAATGGTTAAGGACACTATTTTGAGGAACTTTTAGTTGCTCTGAGTGAAGATTTCTGAAGAGAACTGACTCAGGATTTATGAGGAGATCTCTGAGCACAGAAAAGTTTGGTGCCCTGAAATATTACAGCAAAGCTAGATAAGAAGGGAGGGGACAGGATCCATAGGACAGTAGGGCTTATCTTTGTAAAGTCTCCCATTTCAGGTCATTGGTAATTCTTATAAAGTACACACATTTAAAGATATTTTGCTGATCTCGGTAAACTCCAAGAGTGATTTGATGACACCTGGTCTATATTTCAAGTACTTAGCCTCAAACTAGTTCGCTTAAAGGATAGGCTTGATGTGTTGAGTGAGAACAAGAGATTTTTTTTTTTTAGAAGAAGGTTGAATATCATTTCAATAAATCACTCATTGTCTTCAGAGTTTTGAATATTAAGCTTAGAGCACCAATTGCTAACATCAGTCACATTTATCATAAATTGCTCCAAAGTTTTCTGACATTTTTAACATGGATTTTCAGAAAATTTTAGTGGTAATAGTTACCTAATGTCAGGTCCAGCTTGGAAATATGATGGAGAATCTAGATGGGATAGATGGAAAGAAAAGCTGCTGTTTCTGGTCTTGAAGTACTGCCTTAGAGAGTGCAGATTGTTGAAGGAGGCAAGGGCTGAGGCAGATGATATAAAGTTAATGCCATTAAATGTTTCATTTTGTGTCTGAAGGGAGCAGATGCACAATGGAAAGTGCTAACTTGTCTGTTCTCACTGTGAGCAATTTCCACCTCATTCATAACATCTATGTCAAATTCACCTAACTTGTCATATGGAGATAGAAGTGAATGATATAAGTGTTCCTTGTTTTGTTTTTGATGAGCAGCACTTACCACTTGCTGCTTAGCTGTCAAACTGGGAGTTGAAACTCTGGGAGAAGTTTTGGATTCTTTGAGTTATTTGATCAGCTTACTTGTGTGTCCAGTTGTTGGAGATCACCTTGTTACCAAGTAGTACATTAAGATTCTATCAATTTTACATCTTAGAAAATAAAAATAACCAACCTCTGAAAGAGATCAGTGTATTCATGAAGTTTCCAATGCTAGCTACAGATCTGAATGTTTCCTTGAAAGTGAACTATAGGTGGTCATTGACTTAAGATGGGATTATGTTGCAGTAAACCCACTGGAAGCTGAAAGCATTACAAATCACAAATGTATTTAATACATTTAAAACATTACAGCTTAGCCTCGCCTACCTTAAACATGCTTAGAACACTCACCTTAGCCTACAGTTGGGTAAACTCATCTAACACAAAGAATATTTTATAATAGAGATATGGAAATTTTGAATCAAAATTCAAAGTGGTTTCTATGTATGTTACTTTTGCGCCATTGTAAAATTGTAAATCAAACCTTTGTAAGTCAAGGATCATCTTTTTAAAATGAGATTTTTGTGAAATGTCTTTTAGCCTTGGTGATGGTACTCCAGATTCATCATATTGTAATTATTATGGGATAGTGGGGTGACCATTTTTTGTATGTACAAGCCCTGGTTATGTTTTTTAACTGGTCACAAGAGACTGTCAACTCTAACCCAGGTTAGCTTACTGCCAAATAAAAATATTCATACACAATTAGTATATAGAATATGGTAATTTACATATTTTTCAGAGTATATTTCTATTTTTTTTTTTTTTTTTTTTGCAGTTTTGGCTGGGGCCAGGCTTGAACTCACCACCCCTGGTATATGGGACTGGTGCCCTACTCCTTGAGCCACAGGTTCCCCCCCCTTGGTTTCATTTTTTGTTTTTGCTACCAAATATTTATTGAAGATTAGTTGTAAGGAAATTGTTCTGAAGATTGTCAAAAAATAATTTATCGAAAGATTATTTGTGGAAGGTTGTCTGGAGAATTGTCTCTATACACATGTATATGTTCACATAGTATGTGTGTGTGTGTATATAGAGAGATACAATTTTACAGCACTATTTTGCCTGGTAGGTCTCCTGATTTTTGTATACTTCAAGAATATATGTTCAAATGATTTTTATGGCTAATTTATTTATGAAACATTGGATTTAAACTGTATTTTCTGAATCTGCAAGAGGACAAAGCAGTTAATGTCCTGTCCACTTTAAATTTTTATCTTAATTTAATTTAGAATATTGAAATATTGTGTTCTTGAAACAATTTTTTGGCTTTCATTGAGTTGTAGCTTGGTGATAGCCATTGTTTTTTTTTCACACACCTTCTAGGAATAGACCTCGGAAACTCATTGCTAAATGTACTTCTGGACTGTTGTTGAGACCCTGATTTATTACCATACTCACATTTCCCCCTCTATGATATCCCATAGAAAAAAATTCCCTCAGAACTCACTTTCAAGAACAGTTTTTCTTTCCTTGAAGATAGGGTTATTATTTTAAAATTCTTGAGAAATTAAAACTGGAAGTTTTAATATGCTTTTTACTTTGTGCTGATTACCAGCAAGCTCAGAGTTAAATTTGCCACTTATCCTTAAAAGTGTTTCTAGATTTTTTGGTATTTCTTTGGTATATTTTTTCCCTCATTTTATTTTACCCTCTCACAATGTTCACCAAACATTTTAAACTAGTGTTATTGCATCTATTTGTGTCATTTATATCTTTTTGGAAGGAGATGGAGGCAAGTTTTGTGGCTTTTATTTTAGTCGTAGCTACTAAATTCTATGCTTTCCCATGTCAACATTCATGTCTTAACCATGTGCTGTTTCTGTCATAGATAAATATATTACCTTATTCATAATGCATGCTGCCTTCCTTCTTTTATCTGTTATGTCTTACTCACCGTTACAGTTACAGAAGGAGCTGTACTGCATAGAGTGTGCCCTAAGGAACTTGAATAACAGAGATAGTATTTTCTGAACTGATGAAACTGCAGGAGCAGAAGGTTGGGGTGAGGGTGGAACACTAGGACACCAGTTTTGGTTGAGTTAGGTTTGGGATGAATACATTTGCATTTATATTTTCCTAAGAACTCTTTGGTGTTCCTTGTAAGTAATGACTTACTGCCAAGAAACAATGGCACAGATTGTTCATCAGTCTTTCCCCTCTTCCTCTGATGACAATCACGTAGCATCTGATTCTTTAAGGCACATCAAATACATCATGTTCTCCGAGTCCAGGTCTGAGATTCTTGATTACTGAAGAAAAGAAATGAATTTGCCCTGGTGATGAGATCGAACCTCCTCTGGCCTTGTTCCTTATTGTCATGAATCAGGAGGAAAATCTGAAGATTTCCACTGAGATTAACATATTGTCTTTGGCAGAAATGAGGACAGACCACCACGACTCAGCATACTCTGCTATTGTCTATTTATAAAACACTTATAGGCCTTTCTCAACATTTTCTGGCCTTAGGGAAGGACTGGGATTAGACCAGGGAGGCACAATCTCTGGTAAAATTTAAGGGAATACCAGTCAATCTCAATAATTAAATGAATTTCAGTACAATGTTTTAAAATACAAAAATTATTGCATAAATCTATGGATTAATAGCAGTGTCATGTCTAACCACACTGGATTATGGGACAAAGGGAAAATTGGTAATACCGATTCTGTTTTTACTTTAAATTCTGATCATTTGTTTATTATAACTTTTTAAAAAATTTGAAATTGCCATCAATTTTGCCTTTAAAACCAATGCTTTACTCTCTTCTCTGGCCTAAATTCCAGACTTGTGTAGACTGATCCATTTTTCTTTTTATCTATGTTTATATCAGTTGCCACAAGATACTAGATCTCATACCCTGGGTTGTCAGCCTCATATGAGTCTACCTTTGGCTCACTCCATCCCACTTCTACCTACCCTTCTACTCTGCCTTCCAGAATACACAGGTATTAAGAGCATGTAAGAGTTATTGAAAGCTTATAAACCTTACATTTTAAAGCTCTTTTTAAAATGCTTTCCTCATCTTTTCATGGTTCTCATGTTTTCCTTGTTGCTCTCTCAAATAGAAGCCATTTTCTTTCCATTTCTTGGTCTTGGGATGGGGTAGATGTCTTTGCTTATTATAGCTTCTTCCAGACTCTTTTTCCTCTTTTCTCTTTATCATCACTCTGTATTCATCTTTCTGGGGTCTAAATATACCAGAAGCCATCCTACTTTTTTGTAGTCATCCACTGATGCCAATGTTCATCCTATTTGCTATGGTCCTTGGCGATTTCAGTGTCCATTTGGAGGATATTTCTGATAACCTAGTCTCAAACTTCTTTGCTTGCCTTCTCTCCAATGATCTTATCTTCCCCCTTCCATAAAGAAAGACCATAACCTATGGCCATAACTTAGACCACACTATTACCAAAAAGTTACCCCTTGTAACTTTCCAAACATCTCTTCAAGTCACAAAACAGAGACATCTAAACCCTTTCCTTTCCCTAAGCAAAAAATGATTCTCCCTAAGCTGAACTGACTAGAATTGGGGGGGAATGGCTTAGGTACTGGCTTGACCATCACCGTAGGTGTCTGACTGAGTCACATTTGTCCCCAAATCCACTGACTTTGAGTCAGCCCATCCATAGCAATTGCCCAAAGACTGTAGCCTTTGTGGCCTGTCTTATAGATTTATTGCAGGTCTTAGGCCACTTTTGTCAGCAAATGGTGGAGCTTGTTGGAATTCAGGTTTTAGGGCCAGGCATTTCCCTCCAGTTGGCCTGGTCTAAATGCTTCCATGGGCATTGGCAGAATTATACCTCATATTGTGTTTCTCTGAGAGAGGGTGGCCCTTAGTTTCAATACAAAGTCCCAGAACATTTCACTCTACCTCTCCCTGGCACATACATTTTCTCTCCAGTGGACATTCTGGTTCATCACTGCCTGGGGATGGGTAGTGGTGGTGAAGGAAATGCAAGACTGTCTTTTCTGCCTTCTTCACTGTCTATTTACTTGATATAATGTTGAAGCCAGGGATTGTGATTGCTTGAGTTTTGATTATTCTGAAGGTACTTACTTGTGTGTATAGTTGTTGAATTAGGTATTTGTGGGGATGGAAGATCACTGGAGGTTTCTGTTTGACCACCTTGCACTGTCCTGACTAAAACTATAGTCTCATTATTTTAATTAACATCTTTAAATTGTAGAATCAGAATCCCCAAATTTACCTTTAGCCCATTGGATTCCTAAGCATCTGAAGTGTCCTAAGGTAACCACTTATTCTACCCTTTGTGATAGTTCATTTTCAGTGTTGACTTGCCTGAGCTGTGAGTTGGTCAAATAGTTGGTTAAATATTATTTCTGGTTGTGTTTGAGAGGGTGTTTCTAGAAGAGATAAGCTTTTGAATTGGTGGGCTGAGGAAAGCACATGGTCTTAGCCAATGTGTGTGGGTACCATCCAATCTGTTGAGGTCCTAAATAGAACAAAAAGGCAGAGAAAGGTTACATTAGGTCTCTGCTTGTGTGAGTTGAGACACCAATCTTATCCTGCCTTTGACACTTTTCTAGTTCTCAGGCCTTCAGATCCAGCCTAGATCCCTACCACTGGCTCTCCAGCTGTCAGGCCTTTGAACAACACCACTGGCTTTCCTGGGTTTCCAGATTACAGACATCAGATGGTGATCAGATGTGTGAGATAATACTTTATGAGAAGTCTCTTTATCATCCATCTATCTATCTATCTATCTATCTATCTATCTATCCATCCATCCTTGTTTCTATTTTTCTGCAGAACTGTGAATAATGCCTATTCCCCATTCAATTGATTTAGTCTTTTCCATCTTAGTGAATGGCAACTTTATCTTTCAGTTTCTCTAGTCAAAAACCTTAGAGTCATCTTTCACTTGTTTCTCTTTCATGCCACATATCCATTAGTAAATTCTATCTTAAAATAGATTCCAAATCTGAGGACTCTTTTATCATTTCCATTGCATTTCTTGGTCCAAATCAATAATCTTTCCTATTTGGACATTATTCTCAAGTAATATTTCCCCCCCTTTCCCTCCTACAGTCTAACTCATTAGTCAAAACAGCAGCCAAAATGATCCCTTTAAAATATGTATGTTGTGCAATTTATAGATAGTTATTATTTCCCATGTAATACATTCATTGTTATAATGTTTCATTATTTGTTAATTAATGTTATATTTTTACAAATCTATAATGATCAAAACAGCATGGTACTGGCACAAAAATAGAGATATAGATCTATGGAATAGAATAGGGAGTGTAGAAGTGAACTTGGCCACATATCTCCATCTGATCTTTGGTGAACCAAACAAAAGCCTGCACTGGGGAAAAGAATCCCTATTTAATAAATGGTGCTGGGAGAACTGCTAGCCACAAGTAGAGACTAAAACTGGACATTCACTTGTCACCATTTACAAAAATTGTTCTCCCTGGATAAAAGATTTACACTTAAGACACAAAACATTAAAAATTCTAGAAGACAGTGTGAGGGAATGCTTAATACAATTGGTTGGAAAAAATATTTTATGAAAAAGACCCCTTTGGCATTTGCACAAACACCAAAATAAATAAAATGATTGTGATCAAACTAAAAAGCCTCTGCACAGCTAAGGGCACCACACCTAAAGCAAACAGACAGCCTTCAGATTGGGAGAAGGTTGTTGCATGTTACAAATCTGACAAAGGCCTGATAACTAGAATCTACAGAGAACTCAAATTAATCAACACGAAAAGAACAAACAACCCCATTTATAAGTGAGCAAGAGACTTGACCCGAAAGTTCTCCAAAGATGATGGATGAATGGCCAACAAATACATGAAGAAAATGTTAACTCCTTTCTAATCATTAGAGAAATGAAAATCAAAACCACCTTGAGATATCAACTAACTCCAGTACGATTAGCCCACATCACAAACTCCCAAAGCTGTAGATGCTAGTGTGGATGTGGAGAGGAGAGAACACTTTTGTACTGCTGGTGGTATTAAAATTAACACAACCTTTATGGAAAGAAGTATGGAGAATTCTTAAAGAGCTAAAAGTTGATCTTCCATTTGATCCTGCAATCCCATTACTAGGTATCTACCCAGAAGAACAAAAATCATTTTACACCAAGGATATTTGCATCAGATTATTTATTGCAGCTCATTTCACAATTGCTAAGACATGCAACCCAAGTGCCCACGAACCATGAATGGATTAACAAACTGCAGCATATGTGTGCCATGGAATACTATGTAGCCATGAAAAAGATGGAGACTTTACATCTTTTGTGTTTACCTGGATGGAGTTAAAACACATTCTTTTTAGTAAGGTATCACAAGAATGGAAAACAAAGTCCAATGTACTCAATACTAACATGAGACCAATATATAAGCACACGCCCACATGAAGGATGAAACACAAATATAGTCTAGCAAGGGGGAGGGGAGAGGAAGGAGAGAGAGAGGAGCAAAGGAGGGTGATTGGTAGGATCTCACCTAATGTGCACAATGTGAAGGTGTTCAGCATGAACTCTGGGTGAAGGGCTCGACTACAAGTTGAAATTTACCTTAGAACTGAAAACAGTGTAATCTAAATATTTGTACCCTCATATTAATTTGAAATAAAAAATACTAATATTTTTAAATCAAGGACATTTTTATATATGCTATCACCTACATTAAGCCTTCTAGATAAATTTAGGCCAAGAGCAACAACCTCACATGCTTTGAGAGTTCATGAAAAAGGCATACATTTATGAAGAGGGGCTAATGAAACAAATAGTGTTCAGCCCACCTAAAGTGGATAGTCCGTACTGAGACTCAACCCATAATTGTTATTTAGCTATCTGAGTTCACCACTACCATATCTTCAGGATTTTTTTTTAAGTTAGAAATCCAAATTTCTATCTGAAATCTACCTTTAAAAGTTGCCAATAAATTAAAAACTAGAAAAAAGTCTAATGCACACCATGGATTTCTGCAAGTTGTCTTCTGGGTATCTTCTGGGTATCCTGGTTAAAACCTTTGTTTTCAAGCTTTGTGTGTTCAGCTGGGCAAGCCCAACTGCTCTATGCATGCTCTGTTCTAAGCAACATATTTCTAGAACACTCATTTACTTGTTAAGTAAAAAAATGCTTAGAGATGGTCTATTACATACTATGCACCGGGTTGGGTGTTCTATGTATTTTCAAAGACAAATGGTATCTGTTGTGTTGTTATTGTTTGTTTTTCTTGTTTCTGAGACAGGATTTTGTTCTGTCACTCATACTTGGGTTCCATGGTGTAATTATAGCTCACCACAGTGTAGAAATCCTGGGCTTAAGCAATTCTCCTGCTTCAGCCTCCCATGGGTAAGGTTCTGATGAGGTTGAGTTTTGCCCCCAGAAAAGATATGGTGAATTCTTAGCACTGGAATGTGACGTTATTTGGAAACAGAGTCTTTGCAGATGTAATAAGTAAAGATGATGTCATAGTGGAGTGTGAGAGGGTGCTCAATCCAATGGCTCGTGTTCTTCTGAGAAGAGGGGGAAAAGCACAGATCTGCTCAGACAAGGGGCGGAGGACAGAGGCGGAGTCTGGAGTGCTGGATGGAGGCGGAGCCTGGAGTGCTGGACAGAGGCGGAGCCTGGAGTGCGGACAGAGGCGGAACCTGGAGTGCTGGAGCTGCACCCCGAGGAACACCAACGATTGCCAGCCACCGCCGGAGGAGCTAGAAGAGGAAAGGAAGACTTGTACTTAGGGACACAGAGGGAGCAGTAGCTCTACCAAGGCCTGTGGACTTTAAACTTCTAAAACTGTGAGAAAACACATTTCTGGTGTTTAAAGACACACAGACTGTTTTGACATTATTGCACAAGCCCTTGAAAACTAATACATAGATCTGAGCAAAAGATGTTGGGAGGGATATCCGGGATTACTCCTTTGCAGAAGCTCTGCATTTAACTAGGAATCCAAACGTGGTAACCTGTACTCCAGCGAGCATGCTGACCTTGGGGCATATTTGAAGATGGGAATCTACATACCAGGGAAGTTTCAGGACAACTGTGGAAGAAGCCTGGGTCACAGATGGTGCTGTGAAGCTGCTGGACTAGCCCTGGAAGCCCTACTTGTGGCTTTCGTTAATATGTGATTTAAATAAACTTCTGTCTTATTTAAGCATGTCGTTTGGGTTTCTTGTTATATGTATCCAAGCCTAATGCTAATTAGTAACGAATATACTGGTGTCAGTACATATAGTGGGTATAATGGGTACAGTGTAGAGGAGAAGTGGGCAGAGGGCAGGCAGGAAAATACAGAAAATGCTTCATTGAAAGGGAGATCTGTGAATTGGGATAGGGAAGGCAAAAAAAAAAAAAATGACACAGATGTGTGTTTTTTTCCTACACATCAACCAATTCTCCAATTCTTGGCAGACAACCGTTAGAAATCTTACTATTTAACTTAATTCTAACCCCAACTACCTGTACTTAGTGAAGACCCGATAGACTAAGGACTCGTCCTGCAAAATAACCCTCATTTAGATGCCACTTCTGAGCTATCAGCAATAAATCTGGGGTTCCCAAGATTTCCTCTTTGGTTTTAATAATTTGGTAAAGTGGCATCCAAAACTCAGGGAAACATTAGTTTATATTCACTGATTTGTTATAAGAGAAATTACAAAGAATACAGAGGAACAGCTAGATGAGGGGGTGCATCAGGCAAGGCAGAGGAAAGGCAAAGAGCTTCCATGCTCTCTGGGCATATGACCCATCCTGTCTGCACTTGCATGTGTTAAACCTGACTTCATTACACAGGCATGCTTGATTCCGTTGTTGGCCATTGATGACTGGGCTCGATCTCCAGCCCCTGTCTCTTTCTCCAGAGGGAGTATGGGGCTGACGATTCTAGCCTTATAATCACATGCTTGTTTCCTCTGGCAAGCTGTTCCCATCCTCCTGTAGTAACCTCACTAGCACCAACTCAAGTGTGGTTGTGGGTGGATTATCATGCTCCTCTTGTCCCTATCACTAGGAAGTCTATAAGGGATTTAGGGATGGAGACAGGTCTTGTATAAGGAACTGGGGATGAAGACCAAATACACATTTCTTATTACACTATAATATCAGAGGAGGAAGAAATGGAATTGAAAAGGCACAAAAAATTAAGTTCATTTCTATCATATAATTTTCTCATGTTTTTTCTGATATCAATGATGAAAGTGATATAGAAAATTACTCCATATTTATGCTGTCCATTGTGTGCAGATGCCTGCTTTGGAGAGTTGATTCCTCATAAAACAGCCAGATGTTCGAAAAGTAGGGAATTTTAGATTTAACAATATTTTCTTTCCAATGCTAATTAATTGTGATTTCTTTCCAAAGCTAACTAATTGCTATATGTCTAAGTCTCAGTTTTCTCATCAGTAGAATTGGAATAAGCACATCTGACCCAGAGCCGTGTAAGAAGGAATAAATAATACATATACAAATGCTTTATGAGAATCCCAAGAGATAGTTCAATCATTCAGGAATAAATGAGAGATGAAAAATAAATGAAGACATTATAAGTAGATGAGCCTTGACATTCTATTACATATTAGATGTTCAGTAAATTTATTTCCTCTCTATTCTTTCTTCTGCCAGTCTGTCTTCTGTAATATCAAGTAAGTCAAAAAATTTGACTTTGGGAGGCAGGGAAGGTAATTCTTAGTGCAATTTTCCTTATGTGTAAGCTGCACACAGCCTCTCATGTTTTAATGCACTAGAAAGCCAAACTGGTGTGATTAAATTATGGCTTCAATGCATATAATATTATATTTGCTAAAAGGCATGATAGACACATTTAGAGCTTCTGGGGCCTGCTCATTTCAATCAGCTCAAGAGTACATTATCTTTCAGGTGTTAAACTAAGAGGAAAGCTTTAATAACTGTAGAACTTCTTTAAAATATCATAGGAAATATCAAATACATGGGGGTAAAGGCTGTATACTTAACCATAGCCAACTGTATTTTTTTTTTCTTCAATCATTTCTTTTACAGGAAAGTTTTTATAGAGACAGCTTGGTTCCCAATAGAAAAAAAATATAGTCGTAGACTTCACTTGGGCATTTGGTCAACATGCTTAGGATATTAGGATGTTGCTGAGATGTCTTATTGCTTATTTTTACTTAGGTTTCCTTTCTCCCAGTGTATCTCAGCACCTGGGAGTGTAATCCTGAATGTGTCCTATCTCCTCATTCCATTTGGGCACTTCATTTTCCTTTCCCACCTTCATCTCAGATTTTCCAGTGTTTTGAGTGTAATTACTTTCTTGCATTAGAAATAAAAAAGAATTCATGACTTGAGTAGTATCTAGCAATCTTTTATTTTCAATTAATGACCATCAAAGCTTGCTTAGTTATCATCCTTAGAGCCCTGTCCCAGGTGCCCAAATGGTATGCCACGTTGTTCTGACTTTCCAACCACCTTTTCCCATAATTTGAGTCATCTTTACTGAAAGCTCTAGCCCTACTCTAATGTTATAGAAGTATTAGGACATGATTACTAATGAGAAGAATACGGATACTCAGAGACCTGTCGATTTTGCCTTAAGCCAGCTATGTTGTTGGTCTTATTCTGACTGGTAGTGGGGTTCTAATTCACAGGCCGTGTGTTATCATTGACTGGATTTCCTTTTCATTTTATTTGGCCTGAATGCATTTCTTGGGTTTTGGTTTTGTTGTCTAGATCTTTGTAAAGTTTCTCTTATTCTATACATTTCCCTTGGAAGGTGCCATCCTAAGTCTCCCATTGTAGTTCTTTGTACTTCACCTATCCAACACTGACTCTGTCTGACCTGTACTTCTAATCATTGCTAAATGCTAGTGCCCACTTCTGCTCACTGCATGAAAGTGTCTGTCTCTAGCCATGGCCCATTTTAGGACCCAGCCTGTCTGCAGGAGGACTAGGAAGGAAGACTGCCCAAGGAAGGCAGATTCTACCTACCTATTGTTCATGACTCAAACCCTGTTCTGACTTTTGTTCCTTATCTCATTTTCCTGGGCTGGATCCTTCACCTGTAATTTCCTATTATAAAATTGGAGGATAATTAACTTGAATAATTTCATTGTTTGCTGTACAGATAGTAACAAAAGACTAAAAATATTAAATTTTTGGCTTGTATTCTTAGCACTCAGGGAGGTCCCAGAGGGAAGATCGTTCAAGCCTGAGCAAGAATAAGATCCCATCTCCACTAAAAAAGTAGAAAAATTAGCTGGGTGTTGTGATGGGCCCCTGTAGTTTCAGCTACTTGAAAGGTTAAGGCAGGTAGATCACTTGAGTCCAGGAGTTTGAGGTTGCAGTGAGCTGTGCTGCTGCTGCTGTACTCCAGCCCAGGTGACAGACTGTCTAAAAAATGAAAAAAGTTACATTGTTGCTAAGTAGTGCCTCAACATGGCCTTTGGCAAAATTGTAATAAAAGTCAGGTGTATCTGTTATAAGTGTTCTTCAGCGCCCTCTTGAGGTGACTCTGTCCTCTTTCTCCCTTTACCCTCAGAAAACATTCTGTGTTATCTCTAACTGCCCCAAGTCAACCCAGTTGGGAATTGTTAGGAAAACTTTTCTACACTGAGAACAGGTTAATCCTTCTAGAATATTTGCATGATAAAAGAGCACTCTAGGAAGGCATTTTGAGAAAGTTTAAGGCTTTTTGCCCACCTACTGCATTACTTTACAGAATGTCTCCAATACTTCTTGATTCAAATGACTAAATTGATAAACTAAAAATGAGGCTAAACATATGGCTATTAACCTGCTTTATTTTTTAAAATAAATGACATAAATATTTGTACTAACATCAAATCCAAATGCTACCCCTAAGTGGCCGACTGACTAGACTCCCTCTTGGCCAAGAGGATCCCTAGGAATGAGATGTTAGCCTTGTAAAGGGAGATCAGACATGCCTCGTCACCCTCCTCCACTTCTTTGGGATGTTATCCGTGACTCATTAATAGGCTTAAGGCTATGCAAGATTTATCTGCAGGTCTTCCATATACACAACAAACCACTTGAGTCTGTCCGGTACTAACAAATTCTTCATCTTAAGCATTCCTTTTCATTGACTCTTAGTCTTTTAGACAGAGCCTAACTCTTTCAGCCAATTGTCAGGTAAAGAATGTTTAAATCCACATATGATCTGTGAACACCCCCCTGACACCTGCTTCCAAACGTTCCACCTTTTGGGCCAAACCAATGTATGTTTTCCACATATTAATTTATGACCTCACCTGTAATTCCTGTCTCCTTAAAATGTATAAAACCGAACTATAATCCCACCACTGGGAGAGTCCACTTGCAAAAAAGCTTCTTGGGTGTGGCTCTGGGTCAGGGTCCTCAAAGTTGGGTCAGAATAAAACTCTTTAAATTATTTTTACAAAGTATAGTTTCTTTTCCATCAACAAATGTAACCATCCTTTTATAAATAAGAAATTTTAATAAGAAAAAAGTAAAGAAGGTGTACTCTTAGAATAAAAACCAGAATTTTTCATGATAGGGCATATACATTGTTGATTCTGAATGCATATACATTGTTGATTCAAAATTTACATGAAAGTTTGTTTTGTATGTGTTTTTGTGCTAAAAATATTTCAAATGATACATTTTCATAGTGATATAAGGAAAGAAGGAAGGAAAGGAAGCAAAAACCAAATGGTCGGCTTTTTCCATGACACTGATTTTTAAAGTTACAAATATTAAATATCCAGTTCCCCTTGGGTCTATTTATAACAGTGTTAAACTTTAAGTTCTGGGCTCCTATAATACAAAGATAGTTTAGAAATTCCCCCCATCTCTTTTTTGTCCTGAAAAATGGCTACGCTAATAACTAGGACTCCCCAGTGACAACATATTCCAAAATATGACCTAGTTCTACCCCTCCTCGGCAACTTTCTGTTATCTATTGATAAAACTTGAGGTTTTCTTCTTGTCTTCTTGGAGTTATTTGTCATTAATGGATGTTCTCCTCCTAATGCCAGAGCCTGAATAAAATCATCCCCTTAGTTATCTGGTATATTTTGTCTTTCACAAGGAGGGTATCCATCCATACCCACCTCTTCCTCAGCCATCTCCGTTGTTAATGTAGTCAGTGCGCTGTTCTCTTCAAACTCAGAGACATCAAGGAACAGCTTCTCTGCCCCCTTTCTCCCTGCCCTAGGAGCTGGCTACTGCTGGCTCCAGGGGGCCCCTCAGATCATGGACATCCCACCTGGCTATTTACGCAACATGGAACAGGCAGATATTTTCCTGACAAAAATTTCATGTATGTATCTGAATTTTCTTTTTCTTACATTCCTATCTGGGTTAGAAGAAAACCTTTTGTGAGCAGAAAAAAAAAAATAAGTGGATATTTGTTCCTTGAAATTTTACATGAGAATTCAGTTTGTTAAAATAATAGTTTAAAACATAATTTTCCTTAAGCATTCAAATTTAGTGTATAAATGTTTTTAATACTATTTATAAATATAGTAAACTTTAAAAGTTTAAAACTTTAAAAGAAAGACAAATGCCACTTTAAACTTTAAAGATCACTATGGGTGGTGGCTAATAACATTCAATCAACTCAAATTGAAATGAATAAGCTTATTTAAATAATCAGTTCAATTTATAACTGTCTATTAAATTCCTTTAAACCCTTTACGGTACATTTAAATTCTTTTATTCCCTGACTTTGTGAAACCTTCTAAAGTACAAAGTAAATTTAATCATCTATATACCTAATTCTGAATCTTGTTAGGGTTGAAAAATGCTTTCCTATTAATTATGTAGCTTAACCATTCTGGGTGGTTGGGGTTACCATTTCACAAGAATTGGAGCACCTTATGGACCTCGTCTTGCATCCCTGAGAGAACATACACTTTGGTTCTTTTTATAACAGCAATTCTTATCCTAAACACATCAAATTCATCTAGTTTTTATTGACGTTAAGTTACATTTTACCAAATTCCTTTCCCTTGATTTGAGTTTGCAGAATTTCCACGAGGTGGTAGATAATTCCTTCAACAGTTTACCTATTTGAATGATGGATTATTTTTACATTCTTCCTCCTTGATTAGCTATAGCTCTTTTACGGATATTAAAAGACCCGAAATTAGCATTTTTCACAATAGCCAAGATATAAGATCAATTTAAATGCCCATCAGTAGATGAATGGGTGAAGAAAATGGGCACGTGTATATACAGAGTAGAGAACTACTCTGTTCAAAGAAGGACATTCTGTTCTTTGGGTAACAGGGATGAAGCTGGAGGATAGTAGGTGAAGTGAAATAAGCCAAGCACAGAAAGACAAATGCCACATGAGCTCACTCCTATGTGGAATCTAAAAATGATCTCATAGAAGCAGAGAGTAGAATGATGATTTCCAGGGGCTCAGGTGGTTGAGGGGGATAGTGGAGAGATGTTAGACAAAGATATAAAATTTAGCAGGGTACTGGTGAAACTTATTAAATGTAGAGTATCAATGTCTTCATATAGATCAAGAAAATGCCATGAAGGCTATCTGTAACAGTACGATCAAAATATTTCTGATTGTATATGAAGCACATTGTGCCCTATGATTGCAGCAATGTACACAATTATGATTCAATAAAATTATTTTAAAAAGATATAAAATTTCAGGTGGGTAGCTAGAAGGAATAAGTTTAGGAGTTTTATTGTGTAGCCTTGTCATAATGTATTTTATTCTTGAAAATGGCTCAAGTAGATTTAAGTGTTCTCACCACAAAAGAAATGACAAATATGGGCAGTGCCTGTGGCTCAGTGGATGGGGCGTTGGCCCCTTATACTGAGGGTGGTGGGTTCGAACCAGGCCCCAGCCAAATTGCAAAAAAAATAGCCAGGTGTTCTGGAAGGCACCTGTAGTTCCAGCTACTTGGAGGGCTGAGGCAAGAAAATCGCCTAAACCCAGGAGTTGTAGCTGCTCTGAGCTGTGACACCACAGCACTCTGCTGAGAGCAATAAAGTGAGACTGACTCAAAAAAAAAAAAAAAAAAGAAAGAAAGAAATAATAAGCATGTGAAGTAACAAATATGTTATTTAGCTTTATTTATCCATTTCACAATATTACACATTTCAAAACAACAAGGTGTACACAATAATTGTATGCAAGTTTTATTTGTTAATTAGAAAATAAATTGAAAAAGTTATACAATTGGATTCTATGCATTTCCCAGGACTTGGTCTATCTGTTAGATCATAGCTTCTAAGATCTCACTAATCATACGTCTTTATGGATTAGTGTTTGTAACACATGGAAAAGACTATCACAGCCTAAACCAATGTGAAAAGATGAAAACTCAAGATTCTATAAGGTAGGGGGAAAATGAGAAAAAGCGTAGATTTATATCCTGAATGCCAATGTAATCTTTGGGTACCCACAGCCTCAGTTCCTTGTAATAGGTATAATACCTATTGCAATGTGTACATGAACTCCTATGCTTGGAAAGTTTGTGAATTGTTTTAATAGATAAAAGCCATTCTATTAAACACTTTGTTATTTATCTATCTCATCTGAACATAAAATAATCTATCTCATCTGAATATAAAATAATAACTCTTTTAAAAATAAACACCTAAGTTGTATCTGACTTTTAAGAAAGTTATTGCAAATGAAAGGATTGTATAGAAATACTATACAGTAAGAGGAGTCCTTCAAATTTTGTGAGTGAGTATATATCACAGAAACAAATAGTCTCGGGGCAGTAAAACAACCCAACTCTGCTAAGTAGACTATGTGACACAAAATATGTATTGCTTCAGAAGTAAATTAAATATGACTTAGGAGTATGAGCTTAAAGAAACAATTTCTGGGACCGAGGGGCTAGAGCCTCTTACAATAAATAAAATAAATCCTAAGAAGCACTCTTTTTCCCCCCTTTAGGCCTTTCCTATTAAAGTGATAAATGATTACAAATCAGATATCCAGCTATATAACTGAAGAGATTGAATAGGACTGAGGGACATTTGAAAACAGCGTGTTTGACTCTTCAAACTTCTGGAAACAAAACTACTTCTGGATGAAGAATGAAATTTTAAACCAGAAGAACATGTAATAAAAAGGAAAATCTTTAAATCGGTGTCTTCTTTTGAAGATTGCATCTTTTCAGATCCCCACACTTAATCTCAGGAGTGAGCTAGATTTACAGCTACAACACAAATGTTGAGAAGTCCTTGGCTGAGTCTGGCTGCCCTCACCTAGTCAGCTGGGCCATAAAACACCTGGGTTGATTCTATTTATTCTAGAGGAAAGGAGCAAAGCAGTGAAAACAATATGAGAAAGGACTTCACTAGGGGAAAATGTGTTGATCCAAAATGTTTGTCTTCCCATTGTCCTTGTGACATCTGCCTTTCCTAGCCTCTGGTACATTGCCAGTGTCTCCATGTTCAGAGAGCGCAGAGGGATGCCTTTTGATCATAGCAGTGGTTCATCAACTCAATGCTTGATTACAGGATTGTTAACCCCACCATCCAGAAAAATTTCTTAGTTAACTGTGGCGCCATTTCCTTATTCTGCTTTTTATATTAAAATAGCTTTTAATAATTTAATTTTGTGTAAAATAATTTTATCGGTGCCATAGTCAGCTCAGGTGTTAAGATGCCATATATGGGAGTGTGGGGGGTTTAAACAGCAAACACTGACTTCTCAGGGTGAAATTCTGAGATTGGATGCCAGCACGATTGGGTTCTGTTCCTTCCTGGCTCACAGTTCACTGCCTTCTTTCTGTGTCTTTCCATGACAGACAGAGAGCGGGCCCCAGTCTCATCCTCTTTCTGTACAGACACCTGCACCCCAGGGCTGCAATCTCCCGACCTCAGCTATGCCTAAGTACCTCTTGAGGTCCCACCACCAAATACCACACATTTGGGATTAGAACTTCAACATGGGAATTGGGGGTGGACACATTCAGTCCACAGCAATTAGTGTATAACTTTGTCATTTTTTTTTTTTTTTGTCCTTCCAAAGTGATCTACTAAAATTTTCTCCAATAGGTTATCATGGCAGTACAGCTGGGGATAAGGGAGCACAGGTGGGCAGAGAAATGAGCAAATAAAGAAGACATTTTAGAAATGGTCAGCTCTCTATCCTTGTTCTATTTTTTTTTCCCCTTTTTTAAACATTCAGGGGACATTCACCTTTATCTGAGGCTAGTCCAAGATACAAAGTGTTCAGTCAGCATGGCATCGTTTCTCCATCTGGTCAACAAAAAGGAGGGTTCTGTTATGTTTGTCTTTACGCTCACTTACACCTCTAGATATTCATGTCAGGGGCACGGTGACTGCCCGTGATGGACTAACTCCCTGCATATTCCAGCCAGAAGTCAGCCAGTCTGCTTCTGAGCAGGTAAACATCACTACCTCATGAGGGCATTCATCAAAGAAGAATGTGGATGCTTTCAGTGTCAGCATAAACCAGTGAAGAGGAGGAGGATCTGGAGGATACAACCTAAGGAGCCAGAAAGCCAGGGCCAAGAACCCTCAGAGAAATGGGCAGGGGGTTAGACAGTTGATAGGTCTGGGGAAGTGGGAGTGAGCAATGAGAGAGGGGAGGGGAGGTGGGAGTCAGGGGTGGGAGAGATGA